>UZAF01016114.1:115314-183305 GCA_900617895.1 Haemonchus placei | reverse complement strand
AAAACCATTTTCAAAAAGCGTCCCACGCCCTGAAAGACCTTCCTTGTAAGAGCATCTATTCTTGGTTGACATTCTACCGTATAATGCCACAAATTCGTCTTTTCAAAATCACAGATATTTTGACTGCCTGTAGAGGAAGTAGTGTAGTGGAGTGGTGATCCGAGGATCTAATTTCGCTAGGTAGTAGCCCAGACCAGCCAAGCATTTCAGTTGTCTTGGATCTCGTGTGGTACCAGACTCGTCTGGAAGGTCAAAGTACTGAAATGTGGATCTGCTGGGCACGGCTATTCATCGTATACGAGAAAAATCAAAGCTTTACTGCAACCCGAGTAAAAAGCGATTGCTGAGCGCATCCCAAAAACAGGATTGATTACTGCTTGACGATTATTTCATCCACTTTATCCAATCAAGTCCCATCCAGCATTGATCCATCCCTTCCACAGCGTAAGTGAGTAGCATGCGCATTATCTTGAGGCATTGGCATCGATGAACTGTGTCGTTGTCGTGTGAGTGCTCCCCAAATTGCCACTATCATCTGCTGTGAATTACTTACTCAACCTCCTCATAGATTCGTTCTTCCTGATTTCAAGCTCTTCTTTCCCAAAGTATCGACGACTCTAGTCCTTTCTCGTTAGTGCCTCAAGCCATATTCACCTAAGCTAGAAGATCGTTACTAGAAGAACGACGGAACGTAGACGGAGAGACAATACCAGCTGTTTCGTGCTTGGTTCTAGTATTGCGGAACAAAATCTTTCTCGTATTTTGCGGAAGCCTACCAAAATCCTGGGCAGGAAAAGATGTCATCTTTTCATACTTTCTCCCTTCCCATCTCAATATTCCAAGGAAAAGATTCTTGTGAACAATGAAGCAATACGGGGCGATATATAGGAATTGAAATTTGGCCAATGCTGAACTGTGGGGCAGATCCAACTTAATTCATCGAGTATGACATTACCACGTACAGGCATATAATGTATCATTTGCGTCCACATATATTGAGCACGGCTACTTTCTGAATGATAATTCATCTCTTGTGGAAATATTTCTGGACAGTCGTCCGATGGGAATAGACTAACACCTTTGGCTGCGATGTAGATGAAGCCGTTGCAACCATAAGTTACTAGTCGAATGTCGGATCCGGTCGTTGTCTCATCATTTTCAGCTATTGTTCTGACGACTCCATTGCCCAAGGATGCTCTAAGTTGATTCTGAAGTTGCTTAACGGTACGAGTAGCGTAGACAACAGTACATGCATTCTCTATCCTAGCTAATGTGGCACCAACTCATCCAGTTAAAATGAAGGCCATTTCACTCAAGAGCGCGATTGGCCTGCACATGCTGTGGCCTGCTGGCCTGCTTCAGGCTTTCCCTTCGACTCCACCTTATTTCTTCCTCAAGCTGTAAAATCCAACAACCACATTTTCACTCAAGCGGTTCGAGCTGTACGCACTACCACTAGAAAACTGACTATCAGGATATGACGATACTGTTCGAAATGTAGAATGAATGAACCAAAATGCTGCCGGGATCTCATACACATACATATCTGTCCTTCTAAGTGCAAAAGAAAACGTGTCGGTGAAACATGCCAGTAGAGACCACCAGTTTTACTAGAGAACACGCTCTGTCGTCGGAATGTAAAGGAATCCGTCCTACAGAATATGCATTGTGAAAAGCGGATTTTCTAAAGTAGTCATTTATGGTCTGAATATACAATACACTTTATTACGACCAGACTCGTCTGAGAGGATAAAAGCACCGAATTGTACATCGGCTGACCACCGCAAGCCATTGCATAGGCCACATACCCATTCAATACGCCACTACGATTCTGAATGGAAGTCGAATGCGTGGGCGCATCCCTCAGACGGGATTGAACAACGCACAAAGGCTTCACCCTTTATCTTTCTAGAACGAGTGAAGAGTGGGCCGTCAGAATTGGGTAAAATTCTTGAAATCAAATGCAGCCCATTCGTTAACCTAATACTAAGCGGCTGATTAAATCTGGCCTAGAGAGATGTCGAGTTTAACCCCAAGAATTTATCCTTCATCCAAAACTTTCACTCTCTCTTGCTCAAATGCGGACTCAGTATCATGCCTTTTTCCATAAATCAGTAGTTTGCAAGAACCAGATGGGAACAGCCTTACAAGATCTGATCGTACCTCTAGTATCGAGTTTTTCCTCCATGAGGTTAGTTTCGTTAAGACGTAGAGTGGAAGGTGAACCCATGCTTCTGCTGTCATTCCTTGATTTATATTCCCTCACTATTAAACATCAGATCGGAAGTAGTTCTTTGCACATTGGCGATATTCAGTTCTACAGGGCATCCACAAGTTGATTGTGAGCCAACAACGTCTTTTGCCTGAAAATTCAACTAAGACGCCCCATTGTGAACCGCAACGCGGCCGTCGATGAAAAGCTTTGCAATTTTCTGAAATTCTGTTCATGTATTGTTTTTTTGTGTTTGCAATTCTTGTAGGATGTCGCTTCTTTGATTTTTGAATGTATGTTCGTTTTCTGTTTTCAGGCACAAATTATGGTGTCGTTGAATAACAAGAAAAAGGCTCCGTCGTCCCGCACATCTCGTCACAAAAAGAAATATTGGCGGAAAGGGACCGATGTTGCCGATGCTGAGAAAGTGCTCCGTAAGTTTCCTACATAATTTACAGTGCTAAGAGATATCAAGGTGAAAATGTTGTCGAGAGCGTCTTTCCTCTCCTCTAACCTTATGAGCTACAGTGCCGAAGTAGTTTGAATGAATATCCCTAGTCCCAGATACAATCATTTTTCTCGGTGGGGTGGGGATGAAGCATCGAGTGCCTGTAGGAAGTTTATAAAAGCGAAGCGGTTGAGCAGAATTTCTTTCAGACGTTCGGGACATACAAGGCTTCAAAATGTCTTGCCCCATATTGGTCTCAAAGTGCCCCAAAAAGTTGCTTCTTCATCGCCTTTTGAATAGAATCTTTACTACTACTTACTACAATTCTAGTTCGTAATCCTTGAGTCCCTGAGACGTTGAGCGATGTGAACGGAGTTCTTTTCTTATTTGAACTTTTTTTTTTTTGACGTAATGTCCTTACTGGGCTGCATTCGAAGCTTGGTTCGAGTCTCGTCTTTCACTTTTAAACAAAGACTAGGCAATCCTATTTCACACGCTTTTCTTTTCCTTTAAGACCAGAGGTACTTTTGATGTTTTTTGTTTTGTCCTTTTTTCGCAATTCTGTCGTTTTTTTTTTTCGTCAGCTAGTTACTTTGCCCCTTATGCTAAACAAGGTTGTCATTATCATAAAGCTTCGTTCTGATTTTGATCAAATTTTCAATTATTTTCGATGTTCTTGAGTTACGGAAACGAATTGGATCGAAGTTTTCTTGAGCTAATATTGGAACAGTGAGTAGCTTGATGGGCGTCCGAAACTTGTTCGAAGATGAAAAGCAAGGTTTTCCAAATGTTCATTCCTGCCGGCTTGTTATTTGGTTATTTAAGACTAAAACTCAGCAAAATTTGGCTATTGAAAAGAAGTGCTATCAGCCTTCGCACGATGGCGAAAGGCTTCCCAGTGAATTGAGATCTATGGCTACATATGCAATCATATTTGGAAGCTACTTTGTACCAAGTTTAACGAGAAACTCTTTCTCACAAAAGGCGCAACTTGTAATCTTTATGTAAGCTGAACAAGTTCCATTCTATGTTGTATAAGTTCAACGATTCCGCTGATGAGGATAACATCTTCTTTGACTGCCCGACTTTCTATTTAAATTGTCGCCTAAAGGACTTCCGTTGCTCGTCTAATTGGAAGAAATCTGAGTTTTGCTCGAATGGTTGCAAATTTAGATCCAAATCAGGGAGTTGCGGTAGTTTCTCTAGTTATTACAAGTTGTAAAAGTGCGGTAACGAAGGTTTTTCTTTTCGAAGGAATGCACGACATCTATCATGCCATGCAAAATTTATCGCAGGTCATGATTCTGATATGAATTAATGGGTCTGGATAGGGAGACGGGCGTTAGGAGCGATTTTGGGTAATCGATTTGCCGCACGCGGCTGTCGCGGACCACTCATTCGCCGTTTTTACAGCTTTAGTGTTCTGCATACAGCTCAATTGATATGCGATCGTTATTTTATGCATAATTCTATTATTAAAACTTGTGTTCTTGTATTTCTTACCTATGCTGCATCCTGCTACATTCCTTCGCGCGCGACGCGCCTCTCAAAAATTTCTTTATCAATATTTAGGCGTGGTGGATGCGTTTGTATATGATCTCTTTCAGACGGCAAAACACATGATTCGATGGAAGTTAAGAAAGATGAAGAATTGTTCGCAATCGATCGTACTCCGAGTGAGCCCGTACGACATACAAAACGACAACAAGCTGCTTTGAACAAAATATCTCAAAGTATTGGGTAAGTTTAATAAAGTTCAAAGTTTAACAAACAACTTTTGTAGTTTTGCTCTTTCGGTTTTTTCTTCGTTATTAGATTCTGAAGTATTATTAGGAAGACCATCGGTGAGGGGCACACAAACGGAAAAACGATAGGATTGGGTTGTCGTGTACTTCAGGCTTTTGTTGGATTTATATTCGTCACATTGCAGCTTTTCCATACACACACCTTCATATTAATAGATTCTAGAAAGAAATATTTCGAGTTCGTCTAGAAATCAACATTTGTTCAACCTGCCATCATTCATTATCTGTATTTTGCTTTTAGACAGGAGAGACAAGCGTTACCCGCTCCCAAATTCCCCACTAAAAAACCACCTAAGCTTAAGCAGCAAGTGAAGCGACGTGAGCCAACAAAGCCAGTCCCACAGAAGGATGCATACGATTTGTGGGAGAAAGGTAGCTTCTTCCCGAATTTATGTCTTCGTCGTAAATATTTCCGTCATGAATTCAGATTTCGTACCAAAAGTGGATATCGAATACAAAGAAGCTGGGGAGCATCTTTTACGATATACTAAGAAGAAACTTCCGAATATGCCTTCCACTTGCCGATTCAAACCTAGCTTATTAAATGCTGTGACGATGCCTGATGCTGGAGCGTCTTATAATCCAAAAGCGGAAGACTATCAGGTGTTCGCTAGGTTTTCCTTACTTTTTCTCCTCAACATTTCCTTATCTATTAGATTTTGCTTCCGTTAATTGCCTCACAACTTGGCCTTTCACAGAGCTACGTCGAAGAGATCGCGATGGAGGAAACTAAGCTTATTAATGAAGAGCAGCGAATCGAGAATGCAAGCAAGCCCAAGTTTGAGAGCGTTGTGACATATGTAAGTTTTTTTTGACCACGCGACTCTTTTTGAAATGATTGTATGGCCCAATTATAGGCTGAGAAGAGATTAGAAGAGACTGAAGGACTTGTAATAGATCCAAGATACAACGCAGACGATCGCGATGAGGTGGAGGACCAGAATGATGTTGAAATGGAGCACGTGGACGAGAAAAGTGAGCTTTGTAGCCTCGTGCATGCTTTTGTTGATTTGCTCTCGTAAATGATTAGTTTCTTTATATAGAGGCTAGGTAAGCATTTCAACCCTCACAAGGATTTCCACTTAAAAAATTATTTTTTGGCTATTTTTGTGAGACTCTGTAGTTCTTTCGTTTCAATACTAAACGAGCATATGCTTTGGAAAGAAGGTGGCATCTGCCAACATTTATTAATTGTCGTAACCTATTTCGAGTCTTCCCTATTACTGATTCAGAACTGCAAGCCGCAATGACGGAAGCTGTTTATTATTTTTAGTATTTTGAACCAGAATGGAAGATTTTCTTTCGAGATTGGTAAAATCTATTCAGATGACAAGGTTTCGGTATCACATCTGTTGCGAAAAACGAGAAAACAGAAAGCAAATGCGCTCAAAGAGAAGAAGTTACAGCGTGAACATAAACGGCGAAAAGAGGTGGAGAAAGCCCAGCATGATGTCTACAGGTATTTCTCAGCTAAGAGCTTTCGTGCAAGGCAGCCTCTTAAACTTCTAAGTTCAAACCATTGATAATACCGTTGAAATTGTGCTTGTCAGCAAGATATACAGGGCTGCATGATTTCCTGTACTTGTGTGATTTTGCTATCAACATTTTCAGAGCCAAGAGTATCAACAAAGCATTGGAACAAGCCGAGAAGGAATCTCTCGAGAAGTCTGTGAAGAGAAAGAAACAAAAATTTTTGGAAAAGGTATTCGATGTTCAACGGAATTCTAACCTTGGTGATGTTATTCGCTTATACATGAATAATTAATTTTGATCATTATAGATGACCACGAGGCAACGTCTGGGACGTGGAGAATTCAAGGATTATGAGGAGCCATTTTTACTTCAGGTTCTTTATCTAATTTTGCAAGCAAATAATTCCGTTGATGATGATTTTGTTCAAGGAGGAATTGGCCGACTCCCTTCGATTGTTGAAACCACAAGGGCATGTTCTGAATGAACGTATGGCTGGTTTGCAAAAGAGGAATATGTTGCCTATTGGTGGCGAACGAAACAAGAAGAAGTTAAAGACGAAACTGAAGGTGAAATCAGCCTCTCTAGTTTTTGAATGGTCTCTTTATTTACCTACAACGTTAAACTTATGGGGCAGTGGGAGTCGAGAATGGTGTACTGGCTAATCACTCTTCCATCGTTTGAGTTTTTCAGATACGATTATATGTGGTAACACTTATTTGGAACTAGTTCACACTGCATATCGAAGGGTTTTCTGGATGACTTTTCGCAGTTCAGTAAAGTACATATCCAATCTTTATTGTATGGAGAGCTACCTTATTTTAGTCAATTAGTGACGGCATACGATCAGTGTAGTGACCATCGGGTCTTCACAGTTAACCAAGATCGCCAATCGCCAATGTGCAAATGAACTCTATACCCAAGATTGTGTATCTTTGAGACGGTTAGGACGTAGGGCTTGAGAACGGGATAAGCTTCGGTCCATTAGGACTGCCAATCCATCAAGTTTTCGGCTCAGAGACTCCCCTTGCCCACTTCTTTGGGCAACTTCATTGCCTTGCACCCACATTTACTGACCAGCCTCCGACTGCATTCCACAGGGAAGTGGGAACGTCTGTACCGCGCGTCAGTCGAAACTTGGTCACCCCGCCCAATTTAGCAAAATCAAAATCATCGGCTTCATTTTGTGGAAGGTGCTTTAATTTAAACTCCATTAGGAAGGTCGAGTGGAGGAAATTATTACTGGAATCAGCTGTCTTTATGACAATTATGAATTTTTTGATAGCTAGGTTGATCCCATAGTAATAGTTTCTTTTATAGAAGAAGTTTGTGGAGAAACGATCCGTGGCGGAAGTAACAAAAGGAAGTCGTGTTATATAGCTGTGTATTTATTTATTGTTGTGATCCTTGTTGAGTTGTCGTAATTTTACTAAAAAATAGCTCGTGCTTTACATGAGCTTTTGTTGATTTTTTGTTGCCCGATTGTCATTTTGGTAAATTGTTATACTAAATTGTATCCATTACCGTATTGTTGAGGAAAAGAAGAAATTGTCGTAATATAAACAGGAAAAATAATAGTACTGGTTCGTAACTTTCTTAAACACGCGAACCAATGTCAGTCATTATCCGAAGTTCTGTGGCTCTTCAGTGATTAAGTGATGAACACCCAGCAGAGGTTATTTGAAAGGCTTCGTGTCTACCGGAGAAAAAAGGTTTGGTGGCGGAAAAAAACAACCATAAATGGGACAAGTACCAGTGTTCCACTTAAAAAAACTTCAAAGAAATAATAAATAAAAGATTTTAGCGCGAAGAGGAGTCTGCGATTAGAACCGCTGCAGGAAGATGGTACCACGCCAACGTCCAGTAAATACCGCTCTGTGTTCGTTAATATGTGGTCCAGTTCAGCATGAACTGTACCACTTATGGACTCCCATGTCCAGCGGCAATGTTCCTTCTTCTGGGGAATTAGAGTTGGCTGGAAGAGTTGAGCTGCGTACAGGTCTTACCGGACGGTTTCCGTTCTCGTTCGTCTCCTCCACTTGAGAAGTTGCAACTATCCTTCTCCTCTGATGCTACCCTACCGTTGAATTCTCCAACAAAGAGCTTGAGGAAGACTCCTCGTTGTTATGGCTTTCTTCATTCGGTCGGTCCTCTCGCTCTAACAAGTTTTTTGCGCAATCACATGATTAATAATATGACTAATCGCCTCGAGGAGGTCATGAAGGGCAGCATTGAAAGAGTCTGTTCTCACGTTGTAGGTGTAAAGTAGAAATCCATCTCCGTTCTGTGTAGAGTGAGTGCTATCGCAGTTCGAAATCCTGCGCAATCCTTGATTCCTTCGCCTTTTACGGTTACCATACCGTATTGCGCCAGAGACGGCTGGGCCCAGTGTGCGAGGTTTTAAGGCTGTCCTATTGCAAGCATGCTTTCTGAGGTCCAAACACAATATACCTGCCTATACGAAAAATTATTGAGGAAAGATGATGAAAGCTTCAATGCAAAACCCCTTCAAGCGATAGAAGACTATAACAAGAGAGGTTTCGGGCCAAACAAGCCAAATCTGATGGGAGTGACGAAAGCGTGTGGCAGGGTGGCAGGTTACCTCCCTTTTGATGGGCGGATATTTCTCCGGGCGAGACCTGGGCCTTAGTTCAGAACGCCAAAATTGATGCACGAATGCACCGGGGCTTGGTGCGCGCAACTTAACGCGGAAAGAGCGAATTCAACCGCGACCTCGAAAGGACGGTGAAGGGGGCTCGAGCAAGGAACCACCATCCCTCCATTTACTCGCGCATCTACCTTACATAGCTTCAAAACAGAATGCCGGTCAAGATTAACTTCCATATTACGAAAAGCATAAGAATTTCACACATAACTTTAAATTGTAATAACATAATTATTTTTATTATTAGATAAGGCAAAATTAATTATTAAATCCGACATACCCACAGAGCGCCCATTTCAGCCTCCCAACGCGTTGAGGCGGTGGGCCTTCGGGAGAGAAAAAGAATGCCTGGCTTGATCACTCCGTAATAATAGGCTATGACATTGATCGAGTTTATTCGCGAATTTCAAAATGGCATAAAGTCAGTTTTGCAGGTTCTTGACCAAAATAGCAGACTAGCCGTCATTCACGCATTTAGCTAAACCAGTTGAAGCTGAGCTAGAGCCGACCCTAATTACCATATGTCTTACTCCTCTCTCGAGTGGATTCTTGAGAGGGCTGAGCGCGGGGATGAGGCTCTGCTGGTATCGTCGTATTACTTGTACTATGTTACTGCCAGCGTTGGGTACGGTCCATTCCGCCCACGCTCCTCAATCTCTCTCTACGATAAATATATCGATTCGCTTTTGTTATTGTCGCATCAAAAGGATCACCACCCACGCCTCCAGCACCCAACAGCTTCAGAGAAGAAGAAAAGGAAAAAAGCCGGTCAGCTTTTTCTCGTTATTTTTGCTTGTATCTGGGATGGCCATTGCATATTCGGGTTTCTGAACAAGTTGTTAGCAAACAGTTAGTTGTGGGGTAGTGGTAGAGGTGGCTGCGTTCCATACAGCAACAAGAGGTGAGAAGTTGTGAGATGAGAAGCGATAGGGCGAGCAGATGATCCTTGCGTTTTTGAACGTTTAGGGCCGTAAAATGTCTTGCGGTGACCACTGAATGTGCAGCTCAGTGCTTTTATCCTTCCAGACCAGTCTGGTGCGAATGAATCGACTCAGGAGAAAGGGAAAGGTCTCGTTTTGCAATTTAAAACTTCACCCATGTGCCTATGTAGTGCGCCACTTGCCACTACACCACACCCTGGACACCACAATGAACACGAAGAACAGTGGTTGGTGCAACAAGGAATGGACTCACACTCACATTCCAATGGTCAATGACAAGAATCTGAGCGGTTAACATGTTTCCCTTCACTTATTGGTTATGTAATTTCCAATTTTACCATAAAATTTTCGTTATGAGTGGGCAACTTTTACTTGTCAATGCTTCGGCTGCACTCAGATTGACTCTTACTAGCTGACTACGAGATGCCATTGTGTCCGAATACATATGTTCTTTCGTCGATTCGGAGAGACGGCGTGGAGTTGTCGATAGTTTCCTTGATGGGGCTGAGTGAAAATTACCTTTGAGTTCATTGTGTGTGTGTGTTGTCGACGCTTTGCCACCTTTCTGAAGCGGCTAAATCGCTCGTCAGTTGCACAACAAAACAAATTGACAGCTTCTGCGCTCAATTCGACATATTCACTATAGAAGATCGTCATTTTTCGCTGGAGAATTCATTGTCCAAAGCTTATTGAGGTTTTCTGTTTGTCTCTGTCAATTTGTGTTACCCTTATTATTATCTCAACGTATGATTGCTACGATATAATCAGAAGTTAGCTGATTCCCTTCTATTCCAGGCGCTTTCTTAACTGGAATATAGAGCCACTTAAGTGGAGAAATCCGAGAATTGTTTTTGAAGTTCAGAGAGTTTTACAGAAAGAATTGCACAAAGTCGGTTTGCTCATTTTAGTTCACCGCTACTAGCTAATGGTGAAATAATATCCCTCTGTGAACAATGCAAAAATATTTTTTCTTGCAGTAGAACGACGAAAAAAATTTTTTTTGTGCATGTGTGGATTCAGTGATTTCGGAAGTGGTTGTGTTCTCCACAACACAATCTGTGAAGTACTGTGCTATTCTTAGGTACTTCTGGTTAGGCATCTCTGCCGTAACTCTAACTCTACTAAAAATTCGCATAGATTTGCTGATTTCTATTTTCTTCTTTTTTATAGATCAGATTTATAGTGTTCGAAGTACATACTTGCTTCAGTGAAGGTACAGTTTACGATCTATAGGTTTAAGAAGTCTCGTATGAGTAAGAATCCATGGTTTTTGGGAAGGCAACATGGGGCAATACCAAGTCAAATGCTGCTTATGGGTAGCCATAAAGGCTAAAAAGTCAGGCTCCCGTTCTGTGCAGCACAATGCTCTCAAGAATTTTAGTATACCATAGTATAGCCGTCTATGTGGAACCTCGATAAAAAGCAGAACCCCCTAAGATGAATCTGTAACACCCCAGGATAGCAAAAGTGAAATGGTCGGACCGATAAATGGTCAAGATAGAGTTTACGAGTTCTCATGGTGTTGTAGGGGCTATAGAGTCTGCACAGTTCGCATCAGGATGTACTCATTCCACGAAAGCCTTATTGTAGCCAGCTCGTCTAAAATCTTCCCTCCATGCGAGTTTTGTCACCACATTCTCGTCCCCTAACTTTACTACTTTTTTGAAGCCTTACGTTTCTCCAAATATGCCGACTTTCGTGCGTCCCGAAATTATTGTGAACTGGGTCCGTCGAGCCGTGCCCTGAAGTGCCGATGACATGAATAGCACACTATAGTTTAGAGTCACGGAGACTGGCCAAAGACGAACGTAAGATCAGGCTTTCTAAAAGCATGATGTGAGGTAGTTAAGTAGTACCCTTCTTGGGAATCGAACCGTATGCGTCACAGCCGTACCACTCGATGTTAGGGAATTAATCGTGGCCGTCCCAGCAGGTTATGGCAATGGCGTTTAGGGCACCACCTTTTGCAGCCTAAAATCGTTTGATGTTTTAAACAGCCGTCACAGAACTTTACTTCAACTTTCACCTTCTTTGTCATGAGTGCTGAATACTGTCAAATTGCAACTTTGCGCTATCATGTTTTACAGATGTTCATGTCGCTCAAGCGCCCACTCTAAGCAGCTTCTAGCCCCCTCACGGGAGGCGTCGCAACCGTCAGAATTGCAACCTCTCGCTTCGAGGCTGAATATAGCGAACCGTGATCTTCGTTACGCCACCATCTGTCACGTTGATCTTCAAATCTTTGTCCTGGCCCGTTGAGAGAAAGCTAGATATTATCGACCAATCTAATGTAGCTTGACGTCTCCACGAGCACAGCACCGAGATGCTCGAGGCTTTTTCTGGAAAAAGCTTCGCTGGCTTCAAGAACCTCAATAGCGCAGCAATGACCAGGTTCACACCAGCGTTTCACATTCAACACCTTATAGCCCTGCAGTGGAATGAAATTGTAGCACGACTGCAATGTCCTACTCGCAAATTGACAAATTCTGGTTTGATCACTAGCTCAAAGAAATGCTACTCGAGGTCAGATCTTAATGGAGCCGGTTTCTGACTGTGTATCGGAGTTCCTGGGATGTGGCGCAGTAGGTACGAGATTGTCGTGTTGCGGCGAGAGAGACGTCGCGCGCGAAGGAATGCAGCAGAGTGCAGCAGCCAGTAAGAAATACAGGAACAAAAGAACTAATAGTAGAATTATGCATAAAATAATTATAGCATAGCGATTGAGCCGTATGAAGAGCTCTAGAACTGCTATAGTGAGGCAAATGGTGTGCGACAGCCGCGTGCGGCGAATCGATTACACAAAAACGTTCCTACTGACCGTCTCCCCTGCAATGGGTACTCGAAAGAGTATCGCTAAAACTCGAACCATATCGTCTCGCGATTTTGTATTGATGCAATGGTAAATATAGATGGCACGAAGTTTTTTTTCCATCAACCTCCTTTGAGCTCGTCGAGCCCGGAATCCATTTCATCACCTTTTTCTGAAACATAAGCGAAAGACCACTATGATCAGGAAAACTGAAAAAATTTTTTATTTCTATGCAGGAAGTCAGTTCATTTTGGAGATTATAACCCGTGTCCATGACATTCATGCAAAGTTCAATATTGATATGTTCTCTTCCCACACCATATGGCTTTTTAGACATGTGATGCGATATTTTTAATACACCTTTTTGATTTTTTTTTTGTTTAAGCAAAATTTCCATTGAATTGACATTGCAGAGTTAAGAAGGAGTAATATATGCATTGCCACGCATCATTTGCTGGAGATATTCGCCTTGACAGGCCCGAATTACCTCCAGAAAATTCATGGTTTCTGCAGCACAACAATGAACCCCCTTACTGCAATGGGTATTTGAAAGAATTCCGCTTAATACCGTATTCGCATAATCTAGTACTTGCGACATTGAGCTGCCTGCTCAGCAAATTCAAAGGCCCGATCGAGAAATATCTATTTGACTAGATCGAGGAGAATCTCAAAAAATGGGCACCCTAACTACTTCACTACTTCTAGAAGCAAGTTAGAACCAAGTGAAAGCGGTAGATGCGCATCACCTTGAATGGGCATGAATCGCAAGTGGCGGAATTGACATAGGAGAATAAGCGGAGGTTCCCGCCCTTCAGATGACCTCTCTTGGCCACAATAGTAAACTCACAAACTTGGAAGTTGTCTTTGCAGTACTGCTTGCTGACTGTGTACATATATAGGCAGAAAGGCCTAGTAGAACAAAAGATCCTCAACATCTACTACTAATCACAGAACTTAAAAACAGGCCACACCAACTTTAGAAAAGCAAGCTTTAATGGGTACATCTGCGAGTAGGAAGGATATGGCATGGTGACCACTTTTTGCGTGGTCCTGGGATCGAATTCCGAAATTAAATGTAGTGGCACATTAAAAGGGAACTATTGGCCCGCGTAGGAACTCCTTATTCTTAGTAATACTGAAATGAGTACTACATAACTTGCACCACCGTCTCAGCCGAGACCACAGCTTGAGAGCAGCGCCTATCGCATGACAGAGAGTGGCGAAATCAATCCCGAAGGAAATGACGGGTTTCTGAAATATGTAACGCAGTGGACCTGCCTTTCGTCGACGCGTATTTAATGGTACGGCTTTCGCCATCCTGTTGCTGGTCAGCCCCTTTCATTTCAGCTGTTCTGCAAAACCCTGACATGAGAAGTGAGCTTCAGGTAAAAACCAGAGAAACGNCGGCAACTCCGTGTTATAAGGGGGCGTTTATAGTAGTCCGGAGAGGTGAATGTCCACTGCGCAGTAGTACCCTGCGTTGGTCTGATTGCACTCCAACATAGCTGAAGCTTAGTGCCAACCAATTTCTGTGGTGGAACTCTCTATTATAGTTCTGGCGAGGCTTCATATTAACCCGATTTGGCTCTGTAGATTCTGCTGTTATTTATTGAACACACACAAAGCTTGTAGTGAGTCGTTTATTCTGTCGATGGATTGCGGTAATTGTGGCCCCCTCGCTGTGTTTTGATGTCCGCAATTACACCACGAATTGACGTGCGGGCCGCGTAGTAATATATGGCTATAATGTCAGATCCAGTCTTTCGAGGAGTCTACTTTAGTAAGTGGTCTCTTCTGGACACTTTTTTAGCTCGAAAGTCCGCCGGACCATGTTTTCCGAAAAAATCAACATCGTAGACCGCTGCTCTCTAGTTCGTCGACGACATCGTTAGTAGTAGAACAATTAGGGACCAAATGACATACCATAATGCGGTCCTCGGGGAGTTGTACGTTCTCTTGGTTTTCCGTAATTTGAGTCGTGCGGTTCTTTCGGGGCAACCGATTTGGCACTAGCAATTGCTCAGTTGACCGTTGCCTTTGTACTCCAAAAGCGCAATTGCCCTTTCACATTGCACTTTACACATACTACTTGTAAAAAAGGATCTAAAAAACAAAAGCACTCAAGTATGACTTCAACAATTCCCAAGCCAGCCACTACAACTCTGTTAGGAAAGAGGAAGAGGTTAAACGAGGGTCCAGAAATCGCAAGAGGTTCATGGGGGTTCACAAGGTCAAAGTGGAGCTGCTGGATCAACCTCAATCACGGTACTTCACACACATAGAGTGGGTGGAATCGATTGTCTGAAAAAAAACACGCAAAAACATTGAAAAGCTCAAAGAAAATGTCAAATTCTTACCCAATCGCAACCCTTTCACTTCCTTCGTAAAAGCGACCGCCTGTTCGAATGGACTATTACGACCCTATTTGATTGCACTCTCGACGACGCAAATTTCGACCTGCTCCCATATTGGCTTGCAGATTCGTGCTCTTGAAGGGAGAGTTCACGATAAAAATTATTTATGAGATATCCCGCTTGGATAAATCTGTGACCCCCTATGTGGCGTTGTCGGGTCGGAAAACGGCCTCGATAATTGCATTGTAGAGGCTACAACATTCTCAAGGGAACCCATGTAGGAAGCTCAAACAACTTTTCATGGCCCATAGCGACAGTGAAAGGCTATCTCGAAATTATCGTGAGCTGTGCCTTTAAACTGACAAGGACTTAACATCTAGGACTGACTGAAACCAGATGAATCTCAGCGCAAGATTGTTAGAGACGGGGTTGCATGACTAACGAGAGCCGGAGGAAGCCTTCAAAAATTTCGTGACTTCTATCCTTTTCAGAAAGATCTTGATCCCAAGAGAAGATGTAATAATTTGTTTTCGAAAACTAAGAGGCTNAACTTGGAGAAAATACGGTTTTATTAGAAAATCGTATTGAAACGTTGGCATCGGAGCTAATGCGGTGGCCATTAAATGGGGCCGTAGACTTCTCAAATTAGTGTGAGAATTCGGTGTGACAGCTTGAATGATCTCTTCACGTTCAGAGACCCCAAGCTCTCTCCTAAATCATTTCGTTAGAACCACTACTTTGGCCAGCCTTATTTCTAGGGACTGATTGCTCTAGCTTAGCTGGAAAGGTTCGAACAGGAGGTTTCCAATTCGGAACTTTCGCAGTTTCACAATCACCTAAAAGTAATGTAACAATAGTCTATTCGCCTGAGCCAACCAAGCCTTCCCTCCTTCTGGGGTCTGTCAGCTGGTACAAGAACCGAACTTGTCTGGGAGAATAAAAGCACTGACTCGGACATCGGTTGGCCACCACAAGTATAGGCTGCATGCGCATTCAATACGTCACTATGATTCTGAATAGAAACCGAATGCAGGGGCGTATTCTTCAGACAGGATTGATCAACGTCGTTAGACTCTATCCTCTTATCATTTCGGTGTTTCTGATGATTTTTGCAAAAATCTACAAATTACAACAAAAGCTTAGAAAATCCGGTCGCAAGTACGGGCGGAGGTTTCGTTTTGAAGCTGCAAATTGCCTTTACAAGCTGCATATGACTAGAAATTGGAGGTGTGAAGCCGTGGAAAGTTCCCGCCGCCAAAAATTTTTTGGTCTCTTCACTGCTGCTGCTCTGCCATTGCCTTTCGTCTCATCCCATTCTTTCCTTTTCATGACATTGACAGCACTTTTTTCTTATAATAAACTGAAACTTGGTCTCCGTCATTGCCACGCTTGAGGCGGTCCAGAACCACGTCATCCGTTACTATGTGTCTTCAATTTTTTGCGAGGACAGTCGTCAGAATATTCATTTCTGCCATTGCTGTCGTCATCTTCAACGTTGCCTGAATAGGTGTATTTGGTATTTTCTTTTGCTACTTCCCGAACAAGCCTTTTGAAGCTATTTTAAAGATTTCATTTCTCGATCCGTCTAGTTTTGATGTCTATTCTTGTCTATTTTCTTACTGAGTTGAGCAAGTATATCGTTGATTCCATTCAAGTGCGCTGTGCAGTCGATTTTCGAATCGGAAAAAGCGGAGGATCGATAGTGCGATGTTCTTCAGGCTGGTTGCCAGATGAAACCTCCCTGTACTACTCAAGTGACCGGTGACTTTAAATGGGGTGTGTCCCTACAAAAATGGGCTGAAGGAGGCGCTGGCCTACAACCTTCAGGAACCCGCCCTTCATTCTGTACGGCACATTGTTCTTCTTCTATTCGTCTCCACTAACCTTTAAGCAATCTCTGTAGGCAAATCTCTGTTTCCAGTCAGCTGTTTTGACGAATCCTTCTTCTTGCTATTCTCGGAGTTTGCTTCTAGCTTTCCTATTGCCCAAGTCGCGATATTCGATTGCCATTTTTCATCCTCGAGAAACTTGGAACTTTTTCACTCAACGCGCAAGAATTTTATTCGGCCTCTCCCCGCAATCATTCAAAATCCCCCACCCTCTTTGAGTCTTCGGCGTCTTACCATCCTGCAACTCAATTCTTATATTTCGTTGAAATTTCATTCTTCAAATCAACTTCTCTAACTGTTTGATTCCCGGTGTGCTATAGAGTTCCTTTGCGTATATTATCATGTGCACAGGCGCTACGTCGCCATCGCTTGTTTACGGGGTTCGATTCTTCATCGATTGCTAGATGACTAGTATTTCTACAAAGTCGAACGGCTGAGGATGGAATATGGACTTCATACCTTCGAAACTGGCTGGGCTGTCAGTTATTAAGTTGGCTCTACTGAAGCGTATTCAATGGTTTTTCCGGAATTGAATGAAATCGCAGCTGAATGTCCTAATGATTGATCAATATCATGAACATGTCTCTATATGCGAATCTCCAACGTGGGGTCCATCTATCATTTCACATTATCTTCATTACTTGTTTCGACTTGATGTTTTGTTGACTGCTGTTATATCGCCGCAGTACGCGATGCGAAAATCTCACAAGGATGGCGATTTATGGACAAAACTTCAGTCTCGGACGGGACTCAAACCCGTACTTGTGATTCCAGGGCATCGTGCTGTATCCCGTACACTACCGAGACCCTGCTTGTCCTCGCCTCCTTAATGGCTTGTATACCATAGCTTACCAGCATTCACACGTTCAACGTGTTGAGCCGGTCGTCCAATGTCAGCACACAACCGTCAAGCTGTAAGCTTTACATGATAGAACTTGTTTCGACTTGATGTTTTGTTAACTGTTGTCATTTCGCTGCAGTACGCGATGCGAAAGTCTCCCGGTGCACCAAAAGCACAAGTACAGGTTCGAGTCCCGTCTGAGACTGAAGTTTCGTCCATAAATCGCCAATCTTGTGAGACTATCTTCACTACTGGCTAATCATACCTGTCTGTATCCTCTTCCTTTTCTCAGCCACAAGGATGCATCCGTGAATCAGATCATTTCGAAAATATCCGCTTTGGAATGTACTCTCCATACCCATACCGTGTCTTTTCGTGCCATTCACATCAGCACCAATTACATCTCCAAGCATATTCATACATGACACAATTTATAATTCCTACATTCCACAATAATTGGTAACATCGATTGGTTCTCCCTGAGACGTTCACCAGCCACCAAACGATTCGTTTCTAATGCGAGTGAATAACTTCAGAATGAAAAAAGATCAAATGTAAACTCATTCGCATCATCGATATTTTCAGATTTTCAAGTGCACTCCTGCTCAATACCTATATATTATAGGGACATGCCTCGCACGCCTAGTGTCTGAGGTATTATGGGATACGACGCCAGGTATTGGTATGTATATGTGTAGCTGGACTGGGGATGGGAAATATTTGATGACCATGTGGTATCCTTATGAGTGGGTAAGAATGAAGCACGACACAGCGAGGCGAGTAAGAAATTTTCCTTCATCGCGTACGGTGTTCTCTGCTCCAGTGAAGTCTGACCCATACAATTAACTGGCGTCTGCGCCATGAAGCCCGTTGTTGAATTATTAGAGGTATGTGAAGATAGACAGCAGAGACAGAGAGACTTGCAAAAAACAACGGACCCGGGAATTAGAGATCTCACAATCCGGTCCAGCGACTGCATGACTGACTTGCAGTACAACGAGCAGAACGAAGGGAAGGACACGCAGGAAGAGGCTGTGGAGTAACACTAAAGTGGTTGAGTGATGCTTTAGCGAGACCTTCCCAATACATCGACCAATCGTTAGAACGTTCGACCGAAGTTTTCCACGTGATTCGGAATGAGATCTGTATCCTAGACTGTATACAAATGTAGATGTAAGCTCCTCATCTAGTTGTTCTGTCAGAGATTTGGCCTGTATGTTCCTTCAACGGACCTACTTCTGTAGAGGTATAGGTCGGCAAAAAATGATAGCTCCTTGAATGGATGACTCCCCCCCCCCCCCCCCCCCCCCCNCCCCATTGAATGAATTCTATAAAGTGCCCAGGTCATCACGTGCTGAATGTACTTATGAAACCCAGGAAACCTTGATAAACATCCGTTCTGGGTGATCATCGATTCCCCACTTTTTCATTTCTTCACTGCCGGGCGAACTGAGGAAATTCTCCGTGCATCGTATTCATTTTTTGACACTCCTGGCAGCTGAACGGCTAGAATGATGCCTTTTTCACAGATCACATGCTTTTCAACCCCCTTTTCTCTTTCTAGCTTTAATCCGGTGAGCCAATTTGTCTGAAGCAACTGTGTTTCATTGCTGTGCCGACTTCTATAGTCTTTCATGGTCCTTCGCTTTGATTTTTCCGAGAAATAACTGTAAAAATGAGATTAAACCAGATTTCCAGTGCTATCATTGGCCCTCATAGAAGTTCTCAGCACTTGTATCTAGCCATATTCAGGCCCAGGAGGAGGTACAGTATCGATATGTGAGTCGCTCAATTGGTGGTCAGATGACTAAATCCCAGACCGATTTCCGCCTAGTATGAGCAAGCCTTCCTTACATTTGCTGTCTTTACGAAAACGATATAACGGAACTATACTAATTTTGCCCTCAACAGTGAAAGTATAAGTTTGTACATAGGCCCAGCATCGTCAAGTCATTGTCTAGGCCACATGTGCATGCGTACAGTACTGCGATTTTTGATGGGTGTGGTTGTGCGGAGAATTGGTCATCGCTGAGTAAATTTTCTTCTAATCCTATAATTAGACCACGTTTTTTAGCACGCTTGCTAGTGCATTATTCATTTCAAAAACATTCAAAACGGATTCTCCTAAGGATTAAGGCAGCAGATGAATGGATGTGTGGTGATCAAAGAAGGGATTCAGATAGGAAAAGCACATTGGCGAAAGCAATGACCACAGCAATAAGATCATCAGAAAATGCGTAAAAAATTAGTAGTACTCGCCAGGTGACAGTGTAACATTCCTCATATAGATCAGACTACGTAATGAGGCATTTTCTTCCAATTGATCCCACTGACCATTTCTCGCATGTTCCATCTCGGCCGATTCATTTCCCAAATGCATTTCTCCATGTCGCGTAACCGTTTCTCCTCTTCCCGTAGGTTCTATACATGTGTTACATATATTATATTGATATTGATATACATAGACATATATTTCAGAGCGATTTTTTATGCGCGTTGGCTACGTAGCGCTCTCCTCAGTATATCAATTCATGCCTGGCATTGCGAATTTCGGCAAATCTCAGCGTCCTAGTTCCGAATATGGTAAAGATGACTTCACGGGGTATTACTGAAACCTTGCAAAAAGGTTTTCTGAAAACAGTTTTGAATCGAAACGAAACCCTAGATTAATAACCTTCTAGCATCTGAGCTACTCCTTGTTTTAACTGGCTTCGAAGGACATTTCAGGATGACGATGTTTTCGAGATTTCTCCCTAAAATGGATCTGCGGCTTCCAAAGATAGCACGTGGGACATTACTAGGTCGAAAAACGACTTCGACGGAAGTTATCGGCGTTCTAAAACCGGCTTAGCAGATGTACACACCCAAAAGTGGCCGTGTTATCATGGCCTCGTTAAGGCTGCACCATTCACAATGAAGCGTTAAGACGCCGACGAAGACTACGTTATGTCCGAGACGCTCAGACGATTACAGCCACATAAACTCGTGCAACCCCTTTTTCCATTTTTTTTTTGAAACGTTATTTTTTTTTTTGAAATCTTCCATTTTCACTCTAGCGCCATTTTCGCACTTCCTTGCACCATACGTCCCATTATTCCACTTATGCTAGATACCTCAAAATTGTCGTAAACTATGCCTTTGAGCCCAGAATTCTAAGTTATGAGCCGTACACCTTCAATTACGATGGGCGGCCTCAGCGTCTTGTTAGGCCACTGTCAGGCCATATTTGTTATAACAACACTGTGTTGCTTCTCAGAAAGCTGCTGTTCATTTTTACCCGGACGTATTCGTAATCTGTGTCATCTAAAGGTCACTTTAAAGAAATTCTTTTTTTCTTTCATCTGTGGCGTAGTAAAATTTAGTTGGCGTCTTTTGTTAGTCACCACAACTAAATCCAGTGGCACTTTCGAGTGTAACGAATGCCTTCTTTTAGGCGTACCGTTGTCACTCAAATAGTTTGAAAAAGTCTCTTACAAAGAAAAAAAAATGGATGGTGGTTTTCGAGTGGGTTTATTCCGCAGTAGGTGAACGCGCGTAATCGATTTCGTTTTAAAAACGTAAAGACCCCTTAATGCGTGAATGGCCTTCTCAACGGCTTCACTTGCCAATAAGCAAGTCACAGCTGACTCGGGTAGGCATCGAAAGGGGATTTGATCCGTACACCACCTTGCACCTCTGGAACAAAACTCAACTTCCAAGCCCATGAGACCTGTGGAACTCCTTGAAAAATGCCTAATCCGGTCTACTCGTTACTCGTCTTACGATGACGTGGAGCCGTATTACTTTTATTCCCGAGCGAGAGGATCAAGCCTACGATCGCGCACGAAATTACTACATATAAGGGAAGAGCGGGATCGTGAGAAGAAATCCTTTACCATCGTTCGAAGTTTCCGCTCTCCATTTTATTTATCTTCTCTCTTGAACACGCGTGCACTAATTCGAAAATAAACATCTCTTACTTGATAGAGGTGCTTGAGGGAGACTCGCGCACTGGGTCGCTTAAAAAATACATGATCGCATGGGCTGCAAACTTCTCGCGTACAACAAGAAAATTCCCTCATACTATGCGCTCCTGCATGCTATTAATAATTCATATGATGTGATTTTGAACTACTGTATACAAGATAATTTCTACGTGCAGCATGCTCAAAACTCTCTCTAGTGTCAGTGAAATCTTGTGGATTTCGCGCTTCGAAACTTGAGCGGAACTCGACTAAATGTCTTGAACCTTAGACTGCTTTTTAGAAGCTGGGCTTCCAAAGTTATAGATTTGTTGAAGTTGTCGCTGTAAGTTGTAAGCTTGATTCGTTTTATCATCCGTCATCTTTATCTTGGAAATTGGTGTAGCCTTATATATAATGAGCCACTCCCCTACATATGTATGCCGCCTCACTAGAAATTGCTTGCTTTAGCATTTGAAACCTAAAACGAACCCTTAGAGTGACAGGCTTTCGTGTCGGGCAGACCCATGAACAACCGCGTCGGGCAGACCTATGAGCAACCGCTAAGCGGTTAATGACGTATAATGTATAACAATTCATTGCTACCACGTTGACGCGAGCCAGCGAGCTCTCTGGCACAGGGATATTAATTAAAAGGTGCCACATGACTCATGTTGCAACCTTGGTACGCGTTCACCTGGCACCTGGCACGTTCACAGCTCGTTCTTACCAGCTAGCATGCGCTGGAGATTTAAACGAGTAGAGTTTTGTGTCATGCAAGGGAAGATATGGTTCTCCTGGAAGTCGAGGGGCGTAGGACTCAAAAGGCATTCTTTTCTGCAGCTCCAGAACCGCTAGCATTGGCGGGGTCTTTGTTCATGAACTTTGTCCTTTCTTCAAGAAGACTTCGCTAAGCAGTGGCTGTTCTGAGCGACTGAAGATGTTTTGGAGCTTGCTTGATGAAAGCGCAGCTGAATTGACACAACGGAAAGCTGGAATTATTGTCACAGGGAACTTTAGCCCGCCACACAAAGGTGATTAGTTTTCACGGTGGGGTAGAAAATGGAGGTGAGTAAATCCTTAAATACGCTGACTCGCATCCCCATTATGAAGGAAAGTTTCAGAAACGTGGCTACCAACCCATTCCCTTCTACACGACAAAGCGAGAACACAAATAGAGTTGTTCTCTCCACGAGAATGTGATTGCAGTAAAGGGAGCTCATGACAAATGCGAAAATTGTGCTGAATAAGACGGATACCATACAACATACCACGAATCAATCAATAATCAAAAGAAAAATCCACCCACCTTCTGCCACGACTGTCAAGGAAAGTTGGAAAGGAGATGCCTAATAACCAATAATTTATGGCTTCGGCTTCGGCTACCGCGATGAATTCGGCTGCTCACTCTGAGGCGAAGTCTGGGCACAGAACTCAAAGTGCGTAGAAAAAGCTTATGTTGATGCTAGTGAGAAACCCGAAGTGCAAGGCGGTCGGCCGTTTTCCACCATTTTACCAAAGCTCGCCAAAGCCAGTTTATTGAAAAGTTTTTCAGCATCAATAACGAGAACAGCTACCTTCTATAATAATAGACTGCAAGAAAGCACGGCAGCAATAATCAGGCTACGCTGAGATTATATCAACGATAGTATTGGCCTATCCATGTACCTTTGCTCCTTGCCAGTGCGGGGTCCAGTACTGTAGACCAGAACAGCTCTGTGGAAGATGACATTCGACAGTGTAACTGCACCTGATGACTTGCAGTCCACCTTTGAAATTCACGGAGTTATAACTCCACAGTGTTTTGTGTCAAAAAATAGAATTGACAAGATATCGTAACCATTTCAATCTGGAAGGAGGTAAGTAGCTTGAAGATTGCACACTAATCACCTGCTTTCGGACAGTTTGAAGATCTCAGAATGGCTTGTAGACGATTGTCGTCGAGAACTCGTCAATCCTCCATCAACCATACTGTCTTGTCCCGGTCATTCCGTTTTTTGTCTCACTTCTTCATCACAATATGGAGTTCTTGAAGAACTAAGTATGCAGATGCGCATGCTCTACAAGAATCCGAAGAGTCGAGTGCAAACAGAGGAAGGTACCGCTTCTGAATTCCCCATCTCCGTTGGGACCAATGATGCGCCTTCACAATTACTGTATACATGCATTGTCAGATCACACGAAACTTCAGAAGATTATGAGCGATCTTTCATGCCCACGACGTAGTGCTCCAATATGAAGACAATATGTACTTGAACAACAGGTGCAAGGTTGGTCCGGCTGCCCGGCAAAACCCGGCTCTGGTTGAACCGAGTTCACGACCACGGAGTCAAATGAGCAAAGCACTATTAGAATGAGCTCACTCTTACATTTAGCTTCAGTTATCTTGAGCTGGCCATCTGATCTCTGAAGTCAATTCAAAGTCTGGCCCAATTTGAATGGCGCACGGTGACTGGGCATCTTGCGACAAAAGAGCACCAGAGCGCCTCAAATCGAAGATCTACAGGACTGCCGCACAATCAAGCGCGACATGCGTTGCTGAGAGCTGGCCTCTAACCAGAGAAATTTAGGCTCGTGCCGGGGCAACGGAAAAGAAAGTGCTACGATGGTGGACAGCTGGATTCATGCGTTCACTTCATACTCACATGATATAATGAGGGAGCGTTCCGGAATATCCTTTATTGCTGATAAAATGCACAAAACCATGTCACGACGGTACAGCCATGACCTATACGCGGACGACAGTGATTGAAAGATCGGTTCGAACTTCGATCCTATTCGAAATGTGTTGGAACATGGGCAAGAATAGTGAGTGTACGAATGCGATTACAACTGATAAGAGCAGACAGGAAGCACTAGATAACAGAATCTACTGGGTAAGTGAACCATTCAAACTAATACTGAGATCTTAACATTGTGTAGTTTTTGTTGGGGAGGGGTTAAAGACGTATGTGAGTCTAAAGCCAACAAGCGCGCCAATGGCATTTCCCTACACATCAAGAGCACTCACATTCTAGCAGTGAGACGCAGCGACCAAGAGATTATTGGGGTGAGATATGGTTACACTTAGTTGTTCGTAGAACTCTTGGCATTGGATGCTGAGATATGAACCTCCAATCATGACGAAATAGGGTTCAACGTGCCATGCCTGCGAAACCAAGCCGAAGGCTCGAACATCAGTCGTTCGAATAGCGTGAGGGCTTCAGAAGAGGAACATCTCCATCTGCTGTGACAAGAACAGTCGACAGCTGATCCACTAGCCTACGACAGATCACACAATACGAAACTGATTGCTAAACCTGCAAGTGCCCAGTTCACGAAGAGAGGCTCAAAAACTGACAATAAGATTAAAGAAATTGGTGAGAAAATCACGAAACTTCTTGCAGGGCCGACATAACAGGCTGAAACAATCATGAACCAGGGTGGAAACATGTATTTAACAATTATATTAGTATTAGGAGTCTTTCTGCTCAAGTGCTTTCTCGACGAACTTCGTGGGGTTGAAAATTTGGGCTGCAAAACTTTTCTGTTTCCTGTTCTTTCGAAAGTTTGACGGTTTTGTTTATCGTGGGGCGCAGAATTTTACATAATTACCGCTCTATGTTCGAATCAAAAAGGTTGATCGATTGATTGATCGACTCGAGATTCGTCGGGGATAGTAATATTATTCTTACAGAATTTTTTCAATCTCAGAAAAAAATTGCTTTCAAGTAAGAATGACTCTGCGGCAGCCTCGAGTGGAACATGCGACACTGTTGGATCAAAAACGGTAAAAAGCGTGTTATATAGGCTTGGAAATTGTGTCCTCTGTATGCCACGCCCAGAAGTGGACGAGTTCTCACAATGTAATAAAGGGGTCACTATTCACAAGGCACACCCATGATGGAACTTTGAACAACTAGTCGTAATCCTAAGCGACAGTTGATAGCAATTTTAGACGTTTTGGAATCGGAGTATCAGCTCTTTACGCTATTGCAACAACTGAATCTCGTCTAAATATCGTTGACATAGTATTCCCGTCATGGCGTCTCATACAACCCCTAGTTTCACTACTTCCGAAGGCCTAATTTTTCACAAATCTGCCAATTTTCTCGTTTTCTTCGCCACCGATGGACTATTCTCTATTAACGCTACCGCTTTCCAACTTAGGGAGGGAACCCAATACTTATCGTGAACTGTGCCTTCATTATATTGAGAGAAAGCTCGATATGAGCCCCTGACTATCAGTGCGAAAGAAATTTAGAGGATAAAGTTCTGATGGAGGTAATCAACTCAGTTTGAGGAGTGTGCCCACGCATTCGACTTCTATTCAGAATCGTAGTGGCGTAATGAATGGGTGCGTGGCCTAACAATGACTCGCGGTGGTCAGCGATAGTTCATTTCAGTGCTTTTATCTACGAATGGTAATAAGGAAAGACATTCTGCGGCGAAAAACTGTACGATATGACAAAAAGGTTGTCGAAATGTAAGCAATTTGAAACAGGCATGAGAATGACTCTAACGACAAACAAAAGGATGGAATCCATCATCGCTGTAAAATCCTCAACACCATTAGAAATAGAACTGTACATGAACTATATGACTTGCGCTGAGAAATGGCCTGATCTTACTGAATACTCGAGGATCAAAGCACATTCCGAAGTTGCCACGAAGAGAACGAAGCCTGAGTTGAGCCAAGCGATGCGACTGAGGGCATTCTGAGCAGTTACTCAACAAACAGGCCACACATGAGAAAGGGTGTAACTTTCAGTCCCTTTGGAAACGGTGGTAATTGTACAGGCCTCTAAGGATCTAATGCCGTGTTAGCGGGCGCCATGGATAAATTGAGGCCGATGTTAGCAAATCGGCTTTCTGCTGCAACCTTATCGTCGCCCATCAACGTTAGCTGGTTTTCTAGAGTCCGAAGGTGTGTCAGTTAATTCGAGTTGAGCAGAATACTCAACTACTTAGCATTGTGGGAGATGGTGAAACTGTGCGTAGAATTTCATGGTTACGATATCAGCTCTCAATCCCAAAGCTTATGTCAGGGTGATCATTTCCGGATGTGAAAAAAAAAGATAAATCATCACAATGCTCGTTTGACGACATGTCGACCTTTACGAATTTTTCACGGGGTCGATTGATTTATGTTTATCAGAGTTGCACAAGTTTTTGTACTCAGTAAATCTTGAGTAACGCCATCATGTTACGATTTGGTTTTGTATACCATAACTTCAATAGGTAAATTGAATATCTCGATGTCAAGTTTGAGAAGACCCAATGGGTGAAATTGACGTCGCACAAGTTGAGAGAAGAAAAGTCGAAAGTAGGGCTTCCTCACAAAGCAACTCCTATATATTTAAACCCTTTTCAACCCGTTCTCCTCGCAGTTTATTCCAGAGCAAAAAAGCGTTCGAAGAGTTTCTAGATGGTCATCTTGAAAATGGTTCAGAACTCTCTTTTAGTTTCCGAGTTGTCGTGCTATAATGTTCGCTATTCGCTAAGACTCCGCTACAGTACGGGGGACGGTACGAACGTGCGTCCGAGAGTGCGCTCGGCAAATTGCGCGGCGATGTTCGTGAGGATTTGTACGACCGCCAATTTCCGGGGCACAAACTCGAAGTAGTGTAGTTTATTAGGGTCAGATGATCCTCCTACTCCACTCTATTTCAAATTCGGGCCCCAATGATAAACGCCACAGTCGTTCAAATCATTACGAACTTCGCCGCGCAATTTGCCGCGCGCATCCTCGGACGCACGTTCGTACACATACCCCTACAGTACATCAATCTATTCACTTCAGTATTCTTTATCAAAATAAGCATCGGCATGCTTTTTCGCTCAGAAAAGCACCTTCCGGAGGCAGTTCCTAAAATTTGAACGCTTCTCCAGTTAATTGAACGCAGCCATTTCATAGCGACAGGTCTTTTCCATTTTCTTCTTTTTCTAATCTTTCGTGTTTACCGTGTTTTCGATTGACAATGGAGAGCGCTTTTGTTCCTGATGTTCGACAAGCCTAATGATGAGCAGGTTCGAATAAATGGTGTAAGTTGCTCAAAGAAAAGAGCCTGTTAACACAACAAGCACGATTCCAAAAAAGCCCCAAATCGGCTAATATCATGGAGCTGAACTCAAGTGTTCCAGCATGCTAGCGGTTTTTTAGGTTTAGAATAAATTTGTCCGAACGCAAAAAATACTGGAACTTTCTGAAAATTCTGAGAATCTTTAAAAGATCCAGGATGCTATTTGCAGGTGTTGGGCAACAACTGCTTTACTGCCATCCATCTGGCAACAGAATATCGCTTGTCAACCTTCGAGGTGTGACAACCAGAATCCTCTCATTGCGCAAACTACTGATGGTAATCGCTTGATGGTCAGCAGAGATGGAAGTCCTCGAAGAGTAGCTCAGAAAGGTCTTTCCATTTTGCCTATGATCAAACGCGAAGCGTGAGGCTTGGGTCCCTTTCGCAAAGCAGCAAGGTTTTACTTTCCTTTTGACGGTGATACAGTGTGTCGAGTGAGTACAAGCACTATTTCCAAATGTTAGGAAAAGAGTCTGTTCATCATGTTTAGATAAGTTTTCTATCACGAACATGAAGATGTTCCCTTTCAGAGGGACTCATTCCTTAGCTTAGAACTCACTCCATCCAGCATAACTTCTCAGTGTGTTCTCCACATCATCAAGTGACGTTTTCGGGGAAATCGTCAAAAAATGAATTCGGCAATACCGATTAAGTCAGATTCGATGATTCGTGTAACCACCACGACCGACATGAGTCAGATCGACGTCGACACACTGACGTCAACCCAAGTCTGACGAAAACAACCAACAAGTAGATAGCTCCCCGAGGTGGAGTTTTTAGTGGGTCGAAAGTTTTCGATCGTAAATAACCTAACACGCAGTTAAACGCTCTACGTGTTCTGCATGTAGTGGAAGTTCTAAGGCATGGCTAAGATTTGATTTTTTCCAATTTTGAGGATCTATTTCGAGAACATTTTAATGTTACAAAGTTGTTCCAAAAATGATTAATGTTGTGTTGTTGAGAGAATTGAAAGAGAACAAACCAAATATCTTTTGACAAGAGGGCATGGCTAGTCATCCATTTTACGAACAACGAATGCCCAGAAAAAAAGTTGTCCATCAGCTGCGAATAACACTGAAGCTATTGCAGAACGAGATGTAGAAGTAAAGGTGTTAGGAAATTCAGAAGCTCAAAGAAGAGGATTAAAGCGTAGACCAGTTGATCAATCCCGTCTGAGGGATGCGCTCCGGCATTGGACTTCAAGTCAGAATCGTAGTAGCGTATTGAATGCGTATGTGCCCTATACAATTACTGGCGGTGGCCAGCCGATGAACAAATCAGTGCTTTTGTCCACCCACACGAGTCTGGTTCCAATAAACCGACCCCAGAGGAACGGAAGGCTTGGTCACTCTAGGCGGATATCGATCCGAGATTTGAAGTCTTGACGACGCGTGTGTGATAGTGCGCCACTTGCCACTACACCACCTCTATTCAAAAAGAAGTCAGGACTGGAAAGATTACCTCAGGGTTTTTTTTCGAAAGTTGTTCTAGACTAGGGCTTACATTGGAAGTTTTGGAAATTCGAAAAATTAAAAATTTAAACTTAGGGGCTCCAATCAATGTGTCCATCATCAAATGGAAGAACTAGTGAGGAAGAGCTGGTATTATCAAGACCAGCATGACAGCGATTTTGCTGTAAAATTACTTTGTGCACTTCGGTGCGTGCTGCGACTTTGAAACTTTTTTCCTATCTCAACTCCCTTTACAACCATACTACGATTTTCTATATTTTTGCCGCGAGGTTCGATGCCAATTTGCAGAATCTGGAGAGATCTCAATGATTTCTCAAGATCGCCCAAAATACTCTTATGGCCTCGGATTCTTGAAGAAAGAAGCAGTGTCGGTTCCCACTGAAGACCGCCCTAGCGTAGAAGCTGCTTTATTTTACTGTTTACTGGACTCGACTCTTGATTGCGACTGAAACCTTGCTAATCATTCCTATCGTGGGAATATTTACTCCTACGAGCTTTCTACCTTTGATAGCTATGAAGATTACTCCATAGTAGTTTATTCAGCTATGCCGACAAAAAAACGTAACCAAGCTATTTTCACAAAAGGTTTGAGTACCCTTGTACCCTTGGAGAAGCTTTTCTCTAGGTTCGTGGATGAATGACCCTCCATGTTCAATAAATAAATAAACAAATAAATAAATGTTCATGCATTTGACTATTCTGCTCCTTTTCGGGGAGTATGAGCTTCTCCAAGAAGCCAAAGAACAGTTGAGTGTTCGCTCGGCCCAATGGCGATCCACAGACCCTGCCGACTCCTGATCCTTCGGAGTTTATCTTCACAGATGCCGAAGAGATGAAAGGCTCTTTCCGTCTGAGCTTATTCACAGCCTTGCAGAGAGCAGCTTCTTGATCCATTACACGCTTCCACGCTCAAGTGGAACATTCTTGTAAAAATAAAAGGGATTGAAAAGGTTTCGAACAAGAGGGGACAGTGTACAAGACTTTTTGCGAGTATGTGAATGTCCAGATATTAGCAGTCTTCTAAGTCAGAATCTAGTTCAGTAGGAATTATCAGGTCAAAGAAACTTCACTGAAATTTCTTCTATGAAGCTTGTCGACAGGTCTATCCATCGAGATCTCGTACCATAGAAGCAGTGGAAGCTGAAAGTAAACATTTTTCAGTGGTTTTACTGATAAGATTCAAATGTCGGCAGTTATTTTTCTCCATCTGCGTGCAGCTTGGTTTCCTATTGTCATTCATACCCACTATCTAGTTTGGCAACGATAACCTCAGTGGTCGTGCCAAGGTAGCCATTATTATCCCTTTCACTTTTGCAAACTTTTACTTATTCATTTTTTCGTTGTACCCTCCTCTTTTTCTCATTTACTTTTGCTCAATTTGTCAACTATTTATTCTCAACTACATGTGTCTAGCTCTTTCGGTGCTTTGTTCACAAATACATAATATTACGTTACTTGATAGTACTTTGGTTGTCTAATCGATAGCTTAATTTTCGTCGACATATCACGTTATTTTACCGAATGCCGTTGCTGCTCATTTAATAAATCAAACCCAAATCAACGTAAGCACGATTCCCTTCCTCTCCGTTCTCCTAATTCCTACTTTTTTCAAGCTTCTTTCAAGAGCGGAAAGGAGGGGGAATGGTGAAGATGGATACAACCAGATCCAATCCTCTTTCTCAATTTGGGTTTTGTGTGATCTCTTCTCTAGGTTATTTCAAAAATAAGTATGGATTCCAAGACCTAATCCCATCCTTCATGTCTGTGACTTTACTAGACGACAACCCTTCGGAGAGTGTAAGCGGTCCTGAAGAGTGCTAGACATCTAGTCAATTGTGAAAAATTCGCCTTTTATATTTCCTTCGATAAAAAATGGATCTGATTAGGAAGTCCTAGGGAATTAGGTTCCGTCCGTCGGAGGACAAGATACTTGCAGGAATGATTCCGGTGTTGTTTACTTGGCGGCCTCTTATCAGTTTACCCTAGAGAGTTTTCGTAACAGATGTTTTTAGACGTTACTTGCGAGTATGTAACGTAAATCAGGATTGCTCATCAATCGTTCCTAAAGGTTAGCACTAGAACATCAGGGACATTTGTCTTCAGAGAGGAGAAGCGAGCTTTCGCCAACTGTAGACACACCCTCCGACTCCACCCCTTTCTTTACTCCTCCTACTCCTCCCATGTTGTAGCGAGTAAGTGACGAGTAAGTGGAGAAGGGTACATCTTGTGATTGCGTCATACGCTCTTCATAGCTCGTCAGAATCTTCGAGGATTTACTGGTCTCTTCGTGTTCATCGCTATAGCCTCATTTTTTTTTTCGAAAACATTTTTTACTTTTCTTTCTTCACATTTCACATTTACTTTCAGCAGTAAATAATTATTTCCTAGCCATTCCAGCAGTATTGCAGTACCAAATAATAAGCAAGCAGGAACGCCTGCAGTTTGTATAATTCTTTTCGGATACGGCATGCATTTGACTCGAGTTCTTTACCTCGAAATGATTTAGATAGGTGCTTTTCTGGGTGAACGAGCCTAGCCTGACCCGGAACCCTTTCATTCCATGAAGTAAGGCCTGACAAGGCTTCGGTTCGGCCATGACCCTAGCGACTATGTATACTTGTGCTCATTGGGTGGGGGGGGGGGGGGGGGGNAGCTCTTGGCGCACGCGGCATCGCTTCAGTAGCCTTCTGTTGAGATGGACCAAATAAGATTTGCAGTAGTTCACAGCTTCACCATGCCATGAATTAGAGCAAATCTCTTTACTATGGCAATGAAGCCCTTTCGAGATTGAGAATTCACTTCATAGGTCAACGATTTACTTTTCAAGCGTCCAAAATAAGAATAACTTTGAATTTTTCGATCCTAGAGAACGCAATCCTTCTGTAAACGTGCATAGTTGGTTATTTTTTTACTTATGTATCATAAAATCTCTTATTTCTCCCATTATGATGGTAGGCATGATGTTATAGCTCGTCTCGCCCGATGACCTCATTATATTGGCGCGTGAATTGCACCACACCAGTGCTCATGAACATCTACCGTACTACTTCTTCTTACCGTACTCATTAGCAAGCATCCTTAATTGATTTACAAGCTAACAGAGTAGAAAATTGCGGCGAATAGTGAATCATGATCCCTTTCCAAGTCTTTGTGGAAACTACTGCTGCCATGCGTGCCTCCGAGCAGCGTGTGTTGGCGTTTCTGTTCTCTTGAATGAACGCTGATTTAGTGGCACGCCGATCCTTAGATCACGCTTGCTTATGCTCAATACCTTGAAATTTTTTGGCATTCATGACAAAGTGCACGGTTATTTGACTTGCCAGGGAGACCTCAAAACCAAAGGCAATGGTCTTTTTGATGTGGTTGAGTTGAAGATATTGGATGGTCGTCGATCCTCTAGTGCGTTTTGGAGTTCGCCTAATGTCAAACTGGTTATCTTTTCAATCTAATGTATAATACTCCCTTTCATAAGGCTGTGTGTCAAAGCTGACACTGCAATAAACTCTATAACCTAGTCTTTCTTGAGAACTTCGATGTTTTCTTCAGGGCAATCCAGCAATCGCCAATTTCATCAATGTCCCAAGGGTCTTTTAGATCTTCGTGGGTAAAATGGGCAAAGCTAGTGCATCTTCTTTGACTTGGGGTATCGACATCCTTTTTTGCCAAGTATGAGAATTGGAGGAACAGGGCAACTTGACTACATCGTAAGTCACTTTTATATTATATGATGTTCTTATGATACAATGTCGTAATCGATGGAAGCTGGCGATTGAAGGATTTCTCCTTTAAGAGGGGTCAACATTCTCAGGTTTAAATAGGTGTTGTAGAATTCATTCGGGTGGAGAGAGTCGAATTCGCTTTGGAGGAAGTAGACAGGGTCAGCAAAGGGCAGGCACATTAGGCTCTCCTAATATGGTGGGAAGCTGTGGAAGGTTAAATGTGTGATGTATGGTATGAGGTATGAAGGTATGAGTAATGTGACATTTGTATGAGAAATCGATCATCAGTAGTAGCCTCCTGAAAATTCTCATGAAGCCGAATTTCCAGCAGTATACTGAAAACCCATGGACATGCAGGAACCTGGGCAATGTCAGGCGAGGGAATATCAATTAGGAGAAGGTTAACTGCAGAAGAGTCGTTCATAAGGATAAGTTTTCATCAGATGTAGGTAGGGATGTAGGTAGAGAAAGTTTGAACTGATGCACTGCTCTAGATCACCGATGTGCTACGCCAACACTGGCTGTTAGCTCTCCCCTCAATCAAAATAGTCATTGTAGAGACAAAATGCATCCAAATTACCCTGAAATTCCATAGATAAGAGCGGTTCAGCTTACCGGTGAAAAATGAATTGGAATAAAATTGAAATTAAATGCAGGCACCACTCTATCTTGATAGATGGATAAATAAAAATCGGAGGAGAAGTCGAAAAGAAGCTCCGCCCCTAAACTCTAAACCCCGCCCACTTAATGAACAATTCATATAGAAAAATAGCGATCCGTTAAAATCGCTATTTTTTCTTATATGGATTGTTTATTAAGTGGGTGGGGTTTAGAGTTGAGGGGCGGAGCTTCTTCTAAACTTCTTCTCCGATTTTTATTTATCCATCCATCAAGATAGAGTGGTGCCTGCATTTAATTACAATTTCATTCCAATTCATCTTTCACCGGTAAGTTGAACCGCTCTTATCTATGGAATTTTAGGGTAGTCATAATCCTAAACGGAAGCCTTACCTATGGCACATTCCAGTGCAATACCATAGATGCTCAGACTCTATACGGCCCTTGTCTCTGAATTTCGCATGGAACGAATCACAGCGTTTCTGAATGGGTGTGAGAAATGCAGTAATCAACTTTTTCAGGATGACAGAATTTATCGCGATGTTTCCATGACAAAGGCATTTTCTGCATTGCAAACAGGAAGAGAAAATGGCACGGAGTGATTCCTAAAAGCGAAAGTCTGCTTGCTCCCAAGTCAATCAAATTTCGCAAAAACAATTTTCTAACGGTTTCTAGCCGCGACGTACCCAACTTAATCACCAGAAAAAGAACGTAAAACATTTTAATAAGATATGATTGTAAGGGAAGGGACACAGTTTAAGGCAGTATTTGCGTGGTGAAACAAAACGAAACAAACACGAAAACTCAGTACTCTAAGTTAGCCTTACAGTAACCCCAGCTATGGCTCCCAGCTCGAACGAGTACGACAAGTGCCACTCCAACCCCTGCTCACCACTTTAACCTTCATGAGGTTCGCTTCATTCCGCGCATCCGTCGGAACTAGGTCACGCCGAGCGGCTGCGGTGAGTCAACCCGCGATTTTTGACGGACGTCGTAGTTTGAAGTGGGGCATACGAATGGCGCTTGGTCCAGGGCAGTCCGCCTGAAAGGAAGATAACACGGCCTAGTGCAAAACATTTGCTCTACCGACACTTGGTGGTACTGTAATGCCACCTCGAGATCGCAGTGTGCTGCGCTATGTGCAAAGTGAGCAGGCTTTCGACGGGCGCGCGTAATGGACGCTGTTCCCACGTCTCCTTGCCCGAGGTATGTACCTCTTTGACGAGTCGTGTATGTGATGGGTTAAGATTTCTGTATTCAAATAGAAGTATATCGTGAAAGGAATGTCTTCTTTCGTGGAACTCCTCTTTTAATGCATTTTATTCAACGGTAAATTTTTGTAAGTTTAACGCTCACTGAATTTTTGTTTCTGTCCATAGCAGCCCATAAAAGCACTAACTTGTACATCGGCTGGCCACCGCAAGTCATTGTGTAGACCACACATGCACTCAATACGCCACTACGATTCTGAATGTAAGTCGAATGCGGAGCGCATCCCATCCTGATCGAGGCCCAATGACCTTATACTTCATCCTATATCCATAAGACTGGTCCGGGATCAATTCGCTAAAGGTACAATCCTATAGAGAAGGCAAGTTCTCTTCTTTTAGGCGACCTGTACAGGAGTCGTCTTAAACAAGTAAAAACTAAGTAAACGTATATTGGCTGTTTCCAATAATTTATTCTGTAAGGAAAGGAAGCATTCACACGCCACAATGACCATGAGCGGAAAGGGAACTGGAGGTTGGGGGCATTCTAGAATGATACTGATGAACACGAAAAAATCATATCATCCAATGGACCTCCGAGGAAAGGCGAAGCACTCGATTCCGTGCTATTTACTAGAAAAACTTGCTCGATCATCAGCATATCTCCCATATTTTTTATCGTTACGATTCGGGACGAGATACATCAGATGTGAGTCAAGTCAAGGGGGATCTGCTCGAGGGAGAAGTAGCACTCATAAAGGTATTTCTATTCATCTTGCTTAACTCTGATCTTCCTGTCAAGTTGTTTCAGATCTTTCTCTAACTGATATTATGAGAATGCTATCTAAATGTAATTAATAATTGGAGAGGACCTCTGTTTCATAAAATAGTGAGCATGAAAGTATAAAGTTTCGGGGCTTAGATCAATCCCGAGTGAGGGATGCGCCTAAGCATTCGACTTCTATTAAGAATCGCATGACGTATTGGATGCGTATGTAGCTTACACAATGACTTGCGGTGGCAATTCGATGTACAGGTCAGTGCTTTTGTCCTCCCAGACGAATCTGGTACCAATTAGTGGACCTCGAAGGGATGGAAGCCTTGGTTGGCTTAGGCAAATATCGGTCCGAGACACGAACCCGTGGTCATGCGTGTTTGAGTGCGCCTTTTGCTACCAACCACCTCCGCCCCAGAGTTATTAGACGGTGAAAATATTGTATTCGAAATAGTGTATCTCATAACGCTCCGCAGTAGTCGCACTCGCTCGGTAGTCCGAGATGTTTCACGTAGAACAAAAAGCAATAATAATCTTTGAAAGTCTTTCGTCTTCCGATCAATCCCGTTTTTTACCGTGCCGTCATACCAGTTAACCGACGTCGAAGAGAACGAAAGATGGGTTGGTCTGGGCGCATTGCGATCGGGGAATCTCGAATCCTGGACCATGCGCTTGATAGTGCACCACTTAAAACTACACCACCTTTGACCACTAACAACAAGTAACATTGGTGTCCAACATCAGTCCACAGCTATTGACCATAATAGGCAGCAACCTGGAATAACTTCTAAGAATGCCCTACTGACCTCAACCAAATATCACCCAAACCATCTTGAGGGACAAGACTACCAGAACAAGGTAGTACTACCCATTGGAGAGAGTAGAAGGTGGGAGGAGAAGTAGCATCCTAGCAGCCTTTCATCCAAAATTGACTATTGCTGCGTCATAAGCGCCGAGAATTTAGGCCATTACCTTTACCCGGATTTCCTCATTCGCAGGTAATTCAGTAACTCCTCCAGGTTACTCTTTTCTTGAATGTACCCAGTATCTAATGCCTCAAGTCGAAAGTTTTTTTTTCACGATAAAGTTGCACCCTATAAAGTTGTAGTCTAGTTGCGCCACATATGGCACTCCACAGATCCTGCACTCTTCTGACGTCAACTTGTGTGTCGTTCTCTACAGCCTATTATCACTTGGTTAAGCTCGATGTCATTCAGAGTAATTTTTATTTTTATCGACTTTTCTGACATTCCAGTTCCGCTCCACTGGTTATTGTTGCGCGTTTTGAGCCCAGACAGGATTTTTCGCTGCCATAGTCATCCATGCTTTGTATGTATTGTTTCCAAGCTCTCCTCCCTTCATACTTTTCAACTGACATTCCAGTTAGGCGGACCAATAACTAATTTTATTCCCATAGCGATAGATTAATCTTTGTAGTTGCAGTTATCCATACTGTCGTATATTCTTCCGGATTGTGCTTTCCGGATTTGGTTTCTCCATTTGTCACTCCCTATTTCTATGGCTCTCGCCCAGTTTAATCTGCTAGAATTCACTGCTTTTTTTGTAGAGCAATTTCCTTTCTACCTTCCTAACAGCATCGTATAAGTTTGTATGCTCCTCTTTCATGATGGTATAGGGGATGTAATGGCCCAAGGTCTGGTACGTGGGTGGCGTTCCCAGTAGAGGATGAATAGCTTCCAAGTCATAGCCTGAGCTTCAGAATTTGTCTTTTGAAGGAGGTTCTTTGCTCACTAGCTTGCAGGTATTCCATTTTATAGAGGGAAGGTGCATCCAGACTTGAGGAGGTTAGGACGTTAACTGAAAGCAGAATGTGCAGTCCCAAAGATTGGTTAGGGCCGGTAAATACGTTGTGTTGTGACTTTAATTTTCCTTTTTTAGAGCTACGTACAAGACTAATAGATTCATCCTGTATTATTCACTTATGAAGATATATAATTCTTTTGAAGTTATAAAATTATCTCATTATCGATTACAGGAATATCAGGGTCCCGAAGAGCTTACTCATGGGTTGATAGAATGGTCCAACCTGTGCCCACTCCTTGTTAGCCAAGGACTAAAAGGATGTGGGCAGCACAAGTGTGGACACTTGCTTCTGTCAGGGTTGAAGCATCCACAGTCCCCTTGAAGTTCAACGAGAGCTATATATCCCCAATACCAAAGACTTCACATTGCTGTCCAATTTTTATTTTGATGTATAGATGGCTTGAGAGGCGAATAGCCATGACATGGCAACCTATGTACATATCTGACGTAAACTCCTTGGTTTCGAAGAGCGAGTCTTCACTAATGCACGCCATGTAATACCATTTTTAGAACGTTCGTGAGCAGTTCGAGTTGCTTTTCATTTGAAGCCAACAAGAGATATTTAATGAACCGTGACACCGAAAGAAGCCTGCCCTCTGTTTCAGAAAGGTCCTTTGTGATCACGTCACTCCATCTCATCTATAGCTACCATACCATATGTATAAAATGTACATGATACCCACCTGACTTTTCTGTAATTTACATATATGTAAAGTTTATAATTGAAATATTCTTGTGCCGTGCGAGGTTGTTAGGTGGAACACTCTATTAAACCAACGGTCTAACGTTTCGACGTTATTGTATTCTTCAGAGGCCTGAAGCAAGTCAAGACGATCCGCATAGTATCCCCTCAGGCGAATGTTGCGGTGAATTCACAAACCCATAGTTCGGAGCAGAACTCACCAAGGTTCCACCGCTCGGGCGGATATAAAATCTGCTGTCGCCACTGTCAGAAGCGAATGAGACTTCTTGCTGTCTCCCTTAAACTTGTAATAAGGTATAAGGTGGTGATCTAAGGTGGTCCCAACCAACCAGCTTCCCTCCGGAGCTGGTTGGTTGGGACCCTCGCATTTACAGAAACAACTTGACTTCCAAATACAAAACGAATGGGTGGACGCATTTGAAAGGGTGCGGGACTGATAAAGTCATAATATTGGCCCCTGAAGCCCTCTGAGGGTGAATGGTGGGAAGGGATATCACGATTCATTGGCAATGTGCGATTCGATGAATCAGTGGTTACCCGGGCAAGCTGAAGGAGATCCTCTTTTTCTTCTTCTATTCGGACTTTATTCCACTTCTTATTCTACCCTGATCTTCTCGAGCAGAGTAGCCTCATCTCTCAGACGTCGTTTTCAACCGGTTGCCCATACACCTAATTGAATCTACACGCAAAAGAAACGCTAATGTGACCGCATTAGTTCATCCTTCGTCATGTTCACAATAGGATTATAGGTCATTCATCACAGCGGATATGTTATGCACTTTGTATGTTTTTGTTTTGTTAGGGAACAGAGGGAACCGCAGCACAGCAGGATCGATTTCCATTGACGGTTCACAGGGCCCTTTCCTCGGTTGGGTTGGTTAAAATGAATTGGACTTCTTTGGCTAAACCACTAACCATGACACGTCAATAAATTCTACTGGGTCGAAGCCTATTCAAAGTCATAACTAACGCTTCTATCTGTTTACTTCTCCGTTTGTTTTATGACGCCCTGAAGATGAAGTTTCTCGGGGTTTACCATTTCACTGAGAGGGCACACCAAGGCAATCGATATCCATTCAAGACTTTCCATATTCCTTTACATTGGAGCAATTTTCATCGAATCGCACATTGCCAATGAATCGTGATATCCCATGGTTATAAACGCGTCGTGGTTGGCAATTAGGTTTAAAAAATGGTGTGGACTACATTGGGCCTATACAGTAAGTTTCGGGTATATACCTCCCAAGGAAAAAATCAGTGCTTTGATTCTCCCTGATGCATCTGATTCCAATCACCAGGAAAATGGAAGGTTTGATTGACCTGGGCGGGTACCGACCGGGATTCGATTTGCCGGTTATGGGTTAGTAGTTAGGTCCCACTCCTAATGCAACCCATACCTGTGAGTGATAAATGCTAGATGCACTTCTATTATAGGCATGGCGCATTCGAATTATGGTCACGAAGTGAAGAATCCGTCATCTTTACCTGGTCTTCTCACTCTTGAGAAATGGCCTGAAGTTTTAATTTTTTGAAGCTCAATTTGACTCTGACGGATCAAATTTTAACTTTCAAGCTGAAAAAGCTGTCCCAAATGGGCGGAGTAATCGTAACTCGGTGTTGATCTCAGGCTCTACCCAGTTCCTAATACATATGGTGCAGGATGACTCGGCGACTAAAGCTGATCCGAATTATTACAAAACCTCCGAAAACTTGTAAGCTCTCCACCTAATCCCCCTATTTCGAAACTCCAGTAGAAGATCAACCATGGCCTCATTCGAGCGTGGTCTGTGAAGGCTGGAAGAAAGGGACCGAACGTCTTCCTCTCCTTATCCCTAATGATAATCCCGCGCTGTCGCCGGGTTCGTTATTCTTGTCGACTGTCTCACCTTCCTCGTGTTCTAGGGCCAAACTTCATATGAAACAAATGTTACTTTACTCGGAAACTTGCCAGCTTTTACTCGAAATGCTTCGTAATCAGTTAATGAACGAATTGTTGAAGATGCGGACGATCCCAGTGGGGCGAACAGTTCTGTTTCTTCTGAGAGAAGGTATTATGGGTCGGTTCCTGTGAGGTAAGCCAGGCCGTGCAATCTGTGTATGTGCACTCCCAACTATGTTAAATGTTTGTGATTGGAGCAGCAGTAAATCAAGCGAACCATTAGTTCATCCTTCCCTCACTGAAAGTATTCCTCAGAGACAGAGACTTGTAGGAAAATGTTGTTGCCCTCCAACAGTAATGGTACAAAAAGTAAAGGCCTGGGAGCCAAATAGTAGAGGACCAAAGATGTTGAAGGAAATCCGGTAACAGAAAACTCTCGAAAATCATGTTGAGTTTTTATCGTGATAAGCCTACCTGTAGCTATGATGACCTTAACCGCGAATTGTGCGGTTTGTATTTTTTGGGCTTCAGCTAAGAAAAAAACCGGACCCACTTTTTGGCTGAGGTTCCTTTGACTTTGATCTGCGCCCTTTTTCCGCAACAAATCTGTCTGGGTCCCTCAGTTTTCTTGTCATTTTGTCTCTCCATCCACTGGCCCAAGAGTGTTCTCGCTTGCCCCTTGGATGCTAACTCTTTTCCAAACTCAGCCGAACGGATGTCGATCTTTGAATTAGGAAAATTCGCCAAATTTGAAAAGTAATAACGAAAAAATATAATAACAAAAAAGTTCATTCAATGTGGGAAAACATATGCTATGAAGACATACTTTCCATTTTCGATGGAAATGAAGTCGGGGACAGGAGGGGAGGGGGGGCTGGTACCCCGAGTCTTTAACAATAAAGCCTAGAACGAAGAGAATGATGAATAACCAGCTTCTGTAATGGTACTTAGGGAGAAATGTTTCTGAGCTTTATTATGGGATTCCTCTCTATCCAAGCCTCAGGAGGGAGAGAGCTCTGGGGAGGATGAGTTGGTTGAATTTTTGGATCATTCCGCTCCGGTGCATCTCCCATTCGAAGGCTTCGGTGAAAGCCTATGCTACCTCGGCTAAGAGCCGATCTGAGAATGAAGTCGGTAAACTGCCTTCTCCACACTGCAACTCTGACGTTTAGTGATAAAGACTAGCAATGTCCACCTTCAATACATCTAGACCTCATTTTCTGCGTTTTGCTTTGCCACATTCAAAAATGCTAATGTAGTGATCTTCTCCTTCTCCTTCCTTGCTTTAATACCGCTTGGTCGCACGGTCCGCTTTTCTTGTCATTTGCCTCTACTTCCTTCTATCTGCGGCATCTATCGCTTAGTGCCGTTGTTTCGCCTCGGCGAGAACCTTCTTGGTCTTGTCTCGCTACCTCTTCTTTGCAGCTCCTTGTGATCGCTTACTTCGAGCTACCAACTCAATTGCCTCCCTTATCGGGTGGTTTGAGGCCTTCTTAGTACATGTCCCCACCATCGCAGGCGCTGCTCTTTCATCAGGGGCTGTTCGCGTGATCGCCCTGACATCTTCGTTTCTGATCCTTTCCCGTCGCGTCTGACCGCAGGCCCATCTGAGCATTTTCATTTCAGTAGAGTGAAGATAAGTCTCATATTTCCGCTCATGAGCCAGCACTCGCTGCCATAGAGCATAGGGGTGCGCTTCGTTGCGCGTGTCCATCGAAACTAGGTTACGCCGCAGCCGTCGTACGCGGCGAGTTGGCCCACGGTATTTGACAGACGTCGCAATTGTCACTGGGGCATACGCTTTGCGTTTGGGTCACGGCAGTCAGTTCAGGAAGAAGATAACACAGACAAATGCAAATCATTTGCTCCAATGACACTTGGTGGTACTGTAATGTCATCTCGAGACCTCAGTGTGATGCGCCGCGCGCGAAGTGGGCGGGGTGACCTACTTTCGACGGACACGCGCAACGGACGTTCTTCTAGAGCATAGTTGCTTCACGACTGTCCGGAATACTTTCCTTTCGATCGTTCTGGAGCACCTTATTAGCATACCGGTGGACTCCCTCTATTGCATCCATACAGTTCAATATGTCTTTTACAGCCTAGTTCATGCTACCATCAGCGGCTTGATCACTCCTCAGGTATCGGAATTCCTTCTCCCCGAGACCGTCTGCGATTGGCTTCGCGCACTACCAGGAGTTGAGGAATTAGTTTTTCCACCAATAATGGTGGTGATAATAGTAACGAGGTTCCATTAGTTCATAGATTCGATATTGGTGCAGCTGACTCTGGCAGAGAACTCAGCCGCCAACCAACTAAGCGGGATAACCTCACAGGGGAGTAAGAGTTGGTTCGAGGTGGCAATGTAGAATTGAAGTTTCTCGCCTCATTTTCTGTCACATACAAATTGTCATACATACACATACAAATGTCATGCTTTCCAATGCTGCCCTATATTGTTCCTCTATTTTCTTTTTTAAAGTCATCGAGATTGCGTGGTCTGGATGAACTAAGCGGATATTGCTTCTATGCACAATTTTCACATGTCATATGTCATTGCTGCTTCTAAATTTCGTGTAAATGCTGGGCCATCTCAGTGAAGATCTCTCAAAATTTCGCTTTTGATTCATTTGCAAGTTTCTTGCTCCATCTATGGTGTTGGACTTTGATGCCTGACGAACTCTGATGAAATTACCTTTGCAATTCGTACTAAAAGAAATATTAGTTGCATCATTTAAAAAAAAGAGTTCGACTTATTTTCAACTCTTCAGCTTTGTATAGGACAACGCTAGAAATATAATGATTTAATATCTGCTATCGTAGATGTGGAACAAAACAATGACCAATCAGATTATTGCAGCTTCTGAACTGGTAATATAGGTAACATAGTTAACAGATAAAGAGTATTTCGAATGTTCTTTCATCTCATCGACTAGTGTGGTTAGTAGGCTGCTATCACACGGGTGTGGTACGTTAGGAATGAAATGGTCGCGTCGCGGTGAGAGGAGCGTCGCGCGCGAAAGAATATAGCAGGATGCAGCAGTAGGTAAAAAACACAAGAACAAAAGTACTAATAGTAGAATTATGCATGAAATAATGATCGCATATCGATTGAGCTGTATGAAGAACGCTAGAGCTGTAATAACAGCGAATGAGTGGTCCGCGACAGCCGCGTGCGGCAAATCGATTACCCAAAATCGTTCCTAACGCCCGTCTTCTATCGAATCTCGAGTCGATACACGATCAAGCCAACCAAACTCTAATATGTTAATATATTAGTCATGGCTTAATACTATTACCTATATTAATCCTAATTAATACACTGTCGATTTCACTGATATGTTCACAAATTAGAGTCGCAGAATAATTATAAGTGATGTAATGAAGTTAATGAATATTTGCTTCCAAAACGCTAACAAGTCCATGATAGCCACTATAGGTCCCACGTTTTCTATACGAGTAGCACAGATATCAGAAATACCAGAACCACATAGATACTAGGAGATTAATGATCGTTACATTCACCGATTGCTTATTATCTAACAGCCCCTGCATTTTTAGGAATAATATTTCTGAGCAGGTGAAGGGATTCTTCGAGGAAGCAACTCTGAACCTTTTTTTGCCAATCTTACACTTTCATGAATGGAATATTATTATGCAAAAAAAGAGATGCAATAGGAGTAAGCTATTCATTCCAAATAGATATATGGATGATCTATAAGTATTACATGACCAGGCTGAAACAGATGGAGAACAGTTTCCTTGGATATATTGAGATACGATTGAGCCAAAAACAAAAAACATTCGGATAAGAGAAATAGCTACATATTTGAACATTAACATTACTGTAGTAATGACATTGTCGAGACAACACAGATTGCAACTATTCACATCAGGACCCACGCGCACGCAGTGGAACACATTGTATAGCTCGTCCGAAGGCCCGACTCTTCTTCATTTTTCTGGTCTCATTCTCGTCCAGCCCCCTTTTTAACGGTTTTTCGGAGCCTTTTATCTTTATCTTTATCTTTTATCACTTTGAAAACACCGATTCACGCAGTTTCTTCACCTTCATCGCTATTTTTGATCTTGTCTTCCATTTTTCATCATAATCTGAATTACCCAAAATTATTGTGAACTGTGCTTTTAAACCTCTGTTATATACACAGAATCGTTGAGAATCGCCAATACGTGCTCTAGGATTGAAACGTTCAACAAAAAGATTATGGAAATAATGGGCATTCTCTTGAGAAATCGGTATAAAGAGGGATTCATAGTTACTAATATAGTTCGTTGTACATATAGAAATAAACTCATTTGTTACAATTATTCTAATGAGGATAATCTCAATAACATTGAGATATTGGTTAAAGGAATGGTGAATATTTTTCAGTAGTAAGCATTTTTATTAGTACAACTGATTTCTCATTTTTGTGCTTTAGCCAACTATATTAAACGATGCATATTACCCGTTCCTTTCTCAACTGACCCCGAATCACTGATGAAGCTCAGGAGAAAGTGGAAATGGTAATTCGTCTGGTGAAGAGGCAAAACGGGCCAACTTTAACCACATTTTATTTATTTGTCACTTTGCTATGCCTTCCATATTGTTTAACAAGTTGCACTGATTCCAATTTGATACACTTTCTTATTCAATCCCTCCAGGATCGCTGTACTTTGGTACCATATTCGTGTGGAATTGTGGCAGTGCTGACCTGTACACCGACTGGCCACCCCAATTCAAAAATGGGATCACATACTCCTATTGAACTTCACTATGATTCTGAATGCAAATCGAAAACGGACTCGTCCTACGAACGGAATTAGCAAATACTAGTAAACCTTCATTCTTCCATTCACCTTTTTGTGTCTCACTTGGTTGTTCTACCGAGTAGAACGTTTCGTCCTTAAGGTCGTTTCGGCCCCAGGCCCCCCCCCCCTCTAGATGCGCTCCCGTCCTGCTGAATTCATGATTCTCAGTACTAAACTTGTTTCCAGAGTTATTTTCGTGCAAGCATAACTTTGTAATGAAAAGAGCTCCCTTCCTTTTACCTCCCTTTCTTCTTTGTCCCCTTGTTTGAGGGCTCATTCCACACGTGTCTAAGCATACTTTATTGTTGTTTCGGTTGATTCTAATGAGTGCTAGGAATAAGGATGAAGAACAAAGTCACTGGCGTAATCAACGTATTCTAGATGCGCTCCCGTATTCTGCTTTCATTCAGATCTATATCGGTTTCAATGCGCATGAGGCCTGTACAATGACTTGTGGTAGCCAGCCGGTGTACAAGCCGATGATTTATACTCTCAGACGAGTCTGTACCAATTAGCCGATTCGGAGGAATGGGGAGGCTTTGTGGTAAAAGCAAGCATCTAACTGGGATTCGATCCCCGAACGCGCGTGCGTGAAGTGGTTGAAACCTAAAGCTAGGAACAACCTCTGTTGGCTCTAATCACTGACTTTCTTGTATAATCGGTGCAGCACACGTTCAAAAGCTGTATTTGTTTCGCGAGCGCACGTTTAGCTTTTACGAACTTTGAACACATCAGTTTTAGCTAAAGAACCGAGTCTATCATATACTCAACCTACTACTTGGTTCCTATTGATCTATTTCTGTTAATGGGGCCATTGCCAGTAGCCCACGAGCTGAACGACCGACCTAGCTTTAGTCAACACTTTGTCTATTCTTTCTTTTTCCTTGTTGATTTACCTCACTTCATTTTGCTTATCTCATTGTTCGTGTTTTCTTTTGACGCTCTTCTTTACAATTTCGTACCTTTCTGAGCTCTGTTCATTTCAGGTCAGACATGAACACGACATGAGTATGAATAACAGATCGAAGCTCTAGGCCCGCCAAGACGAGGCCAGGTATGTATTGGCTTGCCAGTCTCTAGCGTAACACAAGAATGGGAAGCTTTCCCACGCTAGAATGGAGAGATAGGAGAATGAGAAGAAGGGAAGTTGTGAGGCGAGGGAAAATCAAGTAGAAAATGGGTAGGATTACTTTTGTGAAAAGGTTTTTCCTTTGCTAATGGCAATTCTTCTGAAGGGAATTACGGCTATTTTGAGTTTTCTTCTCTATGCATAGTATGTTTGAATTGTTGATTATTATAAATGCTCTTGAAATAGTGAAAGAGAATGGGAACAGTCCAACTTTGGTCTGGTCCAAATGATATAGAACAACGAGTGAGACACAGAAAAGGGGTGGATGAAGGCGGTAGCAAGTTGAAAGTCGACTTTGAAGGCGCGGGTTTGAGAGGATCTACGTATCTGTTGGTAATCGAAGGGTCTGCGAAGGGTCAAAAAGAGTCGTCCAACTGACAGTATCACTGAAATGGTTAAAGCAGTACTACCCAATAGCGGTCTATAGCCCTGAACATTCGCATGCTTTCGGATAAAAAAATCTGAGCTAACCAATATTTTCCCCATTGAAGTCAGTCCCTTGATGTTAAATCTTTGTACCACTAGGAGTAGTACTGGTTAGGAGAGGGTGGAAGGAGGGTATGCCGCTTTGCATATCATTTCATAGACTGCATTTTAGCGATTTTGGTAGAATTGCGTATTCCACTATCCTCCAATCCAACAACTCCTTCTATGGGGTTGTTTACAAGTAGTCGTCCACCACTTAAGAAAAATTTTCCTCGTAAAGCAAAGCAGATAACTGGATTTGACGATTTATTTATTGTGAACGAAGGCTTCACGAAAACACCGACGTCAAGGACAATAGGATTGCAATGGGATGACAAAGAGATTTGGAAAAGAAAGAAAGGCGATTTGAAATGCTACTGTCATAAGAATACCAGATGCTTTGACTCCCGTAAACAATTATACTTGACTCTATTCAATCCCATAATTACGGTCACTAGTAGTTGTTGAAAAAATGAAGATTATATCATGGAGCTATTCTAGGCAACAGCCATTCGTAGTTTAGTTTTCGATTTTGATTGGCATTTTGGACGGAAGCAGTCTAGGCGAGAGAAAAGGCGCATTACTCCACGCATAGTCTTGAGATCGAATCCTGTATTGATGTCCGCCCGGATCGCACCCTTTGGACGGGATTGATAAAAGCATTGCCCTTTTAGGCTAATTAGGAAAACATCTTTTCTGATAGTTTTTCTCGGTAGTTTTCATTCATATTCTGGACACTTCACCTTGGCAGAAGATCTATGTATTAACTAACAAAGGTCAGAGGGCAGTTCCAAGCATGTTTCGGTTTAGTTGCTGCTTCTCAATGTTTAGGTGGTTTTCGGGAAAGGAGCCGATAGATAGCTTTCATATGTGTATGTATTTGGGTGTGTATTTGTGTGTATGTGTGGTGTATGGCAGTTTGGTAGCTGGCCTCAGAATTTCGAAACATACTGGAGTTCATGTGATACCTCTCCTTAGGTCCATAGATATTGTGACGGCAGTGAGAAAATCGGAGTGCAAAAGTTTTGGTAGCATGGAGTCGTAAAAGGCTCTCCATTACCAATAGAGGAACAAGCAGTTAAGTGCTTGTGAAATACTTCTATTACACTACTACTTTGCCCTACTTTACTCAGCTTAACTTCTAAAAGCACTTAAGTGCCTGCCCTCTAGCTATATGTACATATGAGTCCCATGGGCATCATAAGGGCTTTCAATCGAGCGGATATTTCTGGTATTTTTGTTCTATGTATCAAAAGGACACTTCGCTGGGGTGTAATAGGGGAAGAAAAATCAAAAAAACTCCAACAGTTACCGATTGGGCAAGCTGCTCCGTCTAGATCCTGCTGTTCACCATTCCCGTCAGAGTTACCCCCCTCATATACTCATCCAGTCCTATGTTCTAACCGTCCGAAATCGCCTAAGGGGTAGCAGATTTGTCTGAAAGGGCAAAAATAGTGACTTATACATTGGCTGGCTACTGCAAGTCATATTTTATTCCATGCTGTTCTTTATGCGTTTGTGAGATTAAGGCTAAAGGCCGTTCCCCCTCCTCCCTAAGCCCTAATCCAAGTTAATTTGGGAGAATTCCCGATTTCGCTCTTTTCTGTCTTGACTTGATGGTGTCGATCTCATGGCTTTTACATATCATGACGGGCGGAGCACCGCAATGTCCTAGCCAGTCAGCCATGTGCCGTAGAAGGAAACTGAGCAAACAACGAAAGAGGAGTAAGCGAAGTGTGAGCAGCAAAGCGAGAGTGAGAGGGAGGGGAGCAGCCCCGTCAGGAAAGTCTTCTACTAATACTTCCATCTCTCTTAGCGCAGATGCTCGTTCGGTGATGCCCACCACGGAGAAACGCTCGAAGACTGCAAATGCCGTCTCCAAACGTGACGATCCACAACGACTCCAATACATTGGCACCTATGTACCTCCTGTACCGCCGTGAGTGTTTCAGCTTATCTCCTTTTCTTTTTTATCTTACTATTTTTTCATTTTTTTTTTATTCTTCAAGCATTTTTTTTTTCGAACAAGGTAACATCACATAGAGCTGTGACGATCTGCAGTCATCAGTAAGCCGTACAATCTTAGCATCATTGTACATTATTTACTAGCTATTTTCACGAATTGACCCGCAAGGCTATTAACCTTTTATACTTTATTTTCACCGAAACCTAGAATACAGCCTTCTCAAAAGCGCATTCGTTGGTCTCTGAGCTGATAGTTCGTGGATCACCACCATTCTCTTGAAAGAATACTGTTTCTAACCCTCCGCTAATTTTGGACATAATCAGCGAGCATGGCGCATCCTTGAAAATATAGTCATTATATCGGGAACAAATATTCATTATACCAAGTTACCAAGTTCCAAAATGATATCCTTTTGAGAATTAATCGTATTATCTCTTTTTTCCATGGACGTTTCCTATCGGGATACGCTTTATAACTTTTTCATGAAGCAGGCTGTTGACCACCTCAGAACACAGAACTGATATAAATTTGATAAGTTCTTGATCGAAACAGGACATTTCCTAATCTAGAAAAAACTTTAGTTGACTATTAAGATAAGGGTTTGTTAAAAAACCACCAAAGGTGAGGAATTACTTACTAAATGCGATTTTCCTAATCAGTTTTTTGCACTGGGTTGTAGTAAAGAGCAACAAAGTTGATGAAGATATTCTTACCCGCAACCAGTTATACTATTTAAATATTCAGTATTAAAAAGTTGAGTGATGAGTTTTCAGCCCGTCCGTTTTCCTTTTCATAGACCCAACTTTCACAGAAGCATGGGACGCATGCTCGCGATTGAAACGCAGAGCATTTCCCTATTTTTTTGCCTGCTCAAAATTCAGTCTTCTTGTAGGAGGTGCTAAAACAGCGCCATTCATGGCTTTATAAGAAGATTGTGTTTCTAGCTGGCTTTTGCTGCCGCGTCACAAACTAAATGGCTTGTTGTGAGCGATCCCTCTTACAAACAGTTTTCAACGTTAGATATTGTTTCCTATGGGTGTTCCGATGTTCTGCCGCTTCGCTAAAGCCCTTGAGACTCTGCATTTGATTTATATGTACTGGTGATTAGCTTTTGCCATGTTGATTTGCTGTTTGCTCTTTCACGGTGGGTTTCACTGCTCTAACCACCTTGATACGTGATGGGAAAATTCCCTGTAAATCAGAAATTTGGGGAGTCGCACATGATACCCAAACCCGAATGGCTGGTTCTGCAGGGATACGGTTCCTTCAGAAACTCACCAATCGGGTTTGATTATCTTGTCCGACGCCCCAGGACTTCACAGAGCGATTCAGTACTTGTCCAGGCGGCAAGCAAAAATTGTAGCAACTACTTGATTGGCATTCCGTATTATCGCCTTCTTGAAAACATGGTGAATCGAAAGCCTTCTCAGATACTACTAGCTCAAAACTGTTCCGGACTGCAGAGAAATCCAACAGGTTCATATTTTAGGGTGGTGGCGTGGAAGGTTTTGAAAACTATCTTTCAGGGGGGGGGGCAATATGGGAGGTCCAGAAAAAAATGCCGAGATTCGCAGTAAACCAAATTTCAACATTACTACCTACACGAAATTTTTGGCGGGTATCAATTGCCGGTCATTTTCGAGGCCTCCTTCTTTTAGAGTACGAATTCTGAAACAATGATTTCAACTGGTGCCATCAAATTATTTGAATATGTGGGCATTATCATAGGAAAATGGCGCTAATCCTGTCAATGTAGGGTGCGAAACAGATCATCATGAAGGATGTCTAGCAAGTGTTTATCAAAGGTCAAAAGATGTAGAGCTTCCCATCAATTGATTCTTTTGTTATGTGCCACGTACTTGGCCATGATCCAAACTGAAAAGTCTCTTTGTATGGTACACGTGAAAAGACTCCCCCACAGGGGCTTTTCTACCGTGATCTATTCGGGAAATTGAGGTTCCACTTTTATTGTGAAAAGTCCGCTACCAATTCCAGCCCTGAATGGGGGCTCTCAGCACTATTCTTTCTTGAGAAATGTTCAAAAATTTGAGCAATGGGTTGGTGAGAGATTCATTCGCATTCATCGTGACTTTTTCTACTTAAGGAAGTTCAAATGCATTTAGAATAAAATGCATTAATTTAGTAAAACCGTGTGATTAGGTGGTTTGGTGTATCTGGGTAGAGTTTACGGTTGAACTAAGTCTCAAAAACTATTGCCCAATCTTTAGGCCGCAATTCATTTGATCGGGTTACTTGTAACTAGTGAATAATTCTTACTGCTGACTTCCCCTTACAGTAGTCAGTAATCCCAAACTTTCGAGAAGCGATTTTTGTTTTTGTTTAGCTTATACTCATTCAGTTTTTTCCTTCAATTGTTCCATTGTGTTCATGCATATTTTATTATCTGCGAAGCAAACCAACCAGGTCACACGGAAAACAAACATTCGAGCAAGTTAAATTCGACTCAAGAGCGCAAGCAGACGTTGGACTATACAGAATTTGCTGAGTCTATTTTTAGAGACCTTTCAAAAATAGTCTCTTGACGAAGTAAGAAGTACAATGAATGCACAGGCCTGGGTTCAATCTTGGTGTGGACCTCGATAGTCTCCCATGTGCCAGATCTTTGAAGCCACCATAGACTCATGAGGCCATAAAATGCCAAACGTCAAACATAACGACCAAGGGATGCCGACAATTGAGCAAAGTATTTTACTTCTTCAAACAAGTGATTATCTTCAGCAGGCTCTCGATGGGGAAGTTCTTCGGACCTTTGTGGCTTTTGATTTCTCCGGGTACACGAGAGGCAGCTAAGGGCTGCATGAGGTTCTTGAGGTTTTATTACAACCCATGAAGGCGTGCGATTAATGAGGACTCCTCGTCTTAAACCCGGATGAGGCGCCTACCTTGATCCCAATGTTTTTCGTATGTGAAACCAACAGTGATAAATAGCATGAACTTTCAATTGAATAGTTCGTTCGGTCTTCATGACTTTTCCAAAATCTTTCTCAAACCTGTTCGACTGACGTCTGCATTCCAAAACAGGCATTCAAGTACCCTTGCAATTTTGGATAAAATCGAAATGCGTGGTGCAGCCGCCAGGATTCTTAGCCGAATACCCCTAAGCTGCTATCTCTTTATTGCATTATTCGGGAAAATATATTTTCATGAAATTTGTTATAAAAGAGAGATTAGTGGGGGACTGAAACTTCAACTGAAAGCTGTTGCAGTGTTGTATAATTATAACTCTTCGGGATTATACGATCATGACTATAATCTTACACTACAATTGTACAAAATTACATGAGTTTACTTGAAAATCATGCTTGAAATCCCTATTCAATCCATTAGGCGAGATTTTAATGCCAGGTCACACAGGGGCATATTAGGGCTGCATGAGGTCTTTGACTCCTTTGTGACAACCCATTAAGTGCGATTAATGAGAACTCCTCCTAGGCCCGGAAGAGAAGCCTACTTTGATCCCATACTTTATATACCTGTGGCTTACAGTGTTGAACAGCGCAAACTTCCATTTGATTAGTTTAGTGTGACTCTCCTGGAGCCTTTCTCAGGGCTGTTCAACTGACGTCTGCATTCCAAAAAAGGCATTCAAATACCCTTGCAATTTTGGATAGAATTGAGACGCGTGGCTCAGCCACCTCTTAGCCAAATCCCTTTAGCCTGCTATCTATCTATTGCGCTATTCAAGAAAGGATGCTTTCATGGAGTTTCTACCGGGGAGAGAAACGAGTAAGGAACCGAAACTTAATTGGGAGCCATTGTATTATATTTTTGCACAATTACAAGGCTTCAAGGTTATGTAAGGTTAATTATAATCGTGCATTACAATTATACAAATTTACACAGCTTACTTCGAAATTATGCTTGGAATTTTCATTAAATTCATCTGGACGAGATTTCAAAGCATAGAGCATAGCAAGCAGTTATCAAAATTACACCAAATCCTATTCATTAATCATCTCGAATGTGATCGTTTCATTGCAGACCACTGCCGCACAACTATGTTGATTCCGTGTACTCGGTGCGGAATCCTTCGCTGCACACTGCTCGATCGGTTAGCGAATCACAAAGGTGTGTCACAAAAATTTTTTCTTTGGTTACGGTAGCACAGAATTGTGCATTTTTCTTTCTTTTTCCAGAGTTTCAAATTCCATACATTTGGAAAGAGTATTTTTGTTCCAATAGAGCAGAGTATTTTCAGCAGCCTTTCTCAGAATTGATGAGCAGCATGTGTTCATCTTCAAAGTGCCAAGTTCTACCCGCTTGAGCCTACTTCATTCAATTTACTTAACTTACTTTGAAAATCTGACGGAAGCCGCATTTAATTCAGCCCTTTTATAGCCGTTCAACCTTTCCTCAACGGTTGCAAACCCCCACGCCGTAATTGTTTTGAGCATTTGTTCGTCGTTGATTTCGTTATGAGCTGGGGGTGCAGTGAGCGTGTGGAGCCGTCTTCGGACGCAGGTGAATTGCTGACGGTCCCCCCTGCTAACCTCCTCCTATTCTTCAAATAACAGACCTCAGCTTTGAGATCGTCCCAGTATAAAAACCAGGAGCTCCAAGCTCTCTAATGCCCATCCATTGAGATCCCTGAACTCTTTTCCCAGCTTTATTCTCACCAGGGACGGCTTGTTGGGAAATGGGAGCCTTTTTTGTTATGCTTGCATTTGTATAATTAGTATTTGACTTTTGACTTCTTTATTTCATGATCCCGTCTAGTCATCTGCTTAGGCTACACGAAATGCATGGATTGCTTTCTGAAGCTTAATCATTCCTTGAAGCTTTCAAACCTAATTTGAGAAGGCTGCACCCCTTGGGTGATTATTCCGGTAGGCTTGTTTTCTTTACCACACTATCTCTTACTGATCAGCAAACTCACTATGAGCTGGGTTTGAATGCGCACTGCACACTTGCATTACGCCCTAATTTGGATGGTCCTGCTGAAAAAGAGTTTTTACGAGCTTCCAACTGACGAAATTTATCTCATCAATATAATGTAATAACAATGTGTTGAATGAATTATTGTTGAATCCGAACGATCCCATCATTGAATACTAATAATAATAATAATAATAATACATGAATAAGTAGCTCCATTTGAACAGTTCACACACTAGTTAAGTGCCAATAATAGCATTTAAATCCAAAATTCTCAAAAGATTCAGATGTTTTGGAGGCAAACTCAACTTGGATTTCTTATTTTTCACTCGTCTACTTCGCCACACCATCAAAATGTTACCCTCCACGATTAAACACATCTTTGATGTCCTCTCGATGACATCGGAATAGTATGAGCTTGTCCAGTCCAAGGAAGAGAAATTCAAATTCAATGCAATTCTGGTGCCCCCCTTCGCTTTCATGGCAGGAATTTGCAATTCTGTGTTGCCAAAGTCGTCAGCAGTTACGTTCGAGATCTTGGAGTCTTTTCTAGTCGAATGAGTGATTTCCTGCTGTTCGAGCGCCTTTCTTCTGTTCGGGGGGTGCTGAATTGGTGGCGGCTTCTATTCATCCTGCATAAGCAATAATTCACATGTGTACTTTTCCGGAAAGCGTTCAGAGCGGTTTCTCAAGCCTCGCTCACCCGGTGCTTTGCTGAGTTTTCTCTGAATGAACTCGATGACGCCAGTTGATTTATCATGATAGCAACTAATTTTATCGATTATCTATATAAATTGTTTCTAAAAAACTTGGAGGTGGTTTAATTCTCCTCTTTGCTCACCGAACTTATTGCAAGGACTTGATTCCCCATCCATTTTTTTGTAACACCATCAGCGAATTCAGGAATAAGGAGCAACAAGTCACAAAGTCAAGTTTACGATAACCACCTATAACCTTTCTAAGAATTCCAGGAAAACTGTTGGGTGTAGTGGTGACATTGTGGTTATGGTATTGTGGAAGTGTTCAATTTTCTGTAGTTCAAATCGTGTGGTTTCCAAAACGTTCTAAGCAACTGGGAGCTCCGACTGACCCTCCCTCACATTAATGGGACTTCTCTCATGAATTCAAATGTGCTTCCGTCGCAAGTACTGGTTCGACAACCAATTTTCAATGGAATTTTGACCCTTCCTGCAATTTCTCTCCACGGATGTGTGAACTTTAACCAAATCTTGGCCATCTCAACCAATGTCATTTAGGCTTCTCTAAACTTTTCTTTTCTGCCTGGAAGGATTCTTTCCATCACTCCTGCACCTCTCTATAGAGATTTTCCTGGAATCTTATTCTTTTGAAATATGTATCCTCTACTTCGAGTCTCGAGCAAGGCTTATTTTCTGCCGTTGTTAAGCTAACCCTCTCGACTGGTTAACAGTACGAGCTTTCCCCTTGTTCCCGAATCCGCTATGAACCGAACCGCCATAAACGGAGAATTTTTTGCTTCTACAATGATAACTTTGTAGTCTTATTAACACGACTGTCCAAGAGCTCCAGGTAAAGTAGCCATTCTTCCGAATAGGCTATCTCTGAGCCTTCATTTTCATTGTTTAGTCCGTGAATCAGACCGTTCTTGATAAGGTGTACTCCCACTGTAGCCCGATCCCAGAAGTATAGTCATTGGTTAGGCCATGAATGCTTTCACTAACAATAAGATCAGCAATTTTTCGTAATTCAAAGCTTTATGCTGGAAAATTCGAAGACCATGTTCTCTCAATTCCATGCTGCATTCATGTTTTTCGTTCGTTCCACGTGTGTTGGCCCCGTAATTTGCAACTGAGCTGCGAAAATACGATTCCACACTTGTAATTTTGAAAAAGAATCATAAGAGAGAAAGAGCAGAGGTGGTGATATCGCTAAGTGAGTTCTTAATTATAACATGTGCTTTGTCTCATATCTCACTTTTCATCCTTCTAGAGGGATGACAGGAATGACAGGAATTCGAGTAATATTAGTCGACTGGTAACAGTGGTGGGAAAAAAGGTACTATGACTCACTTAGATGAAGAACAGCATGAAAACCTATTTAGCTTGAAATGAAAATTTGCTGCGCTGTCGAGTAGCTCAGAGCATCAGTATCAGTTTTGTTTTACAGTCCCAAATTCCTGAAAATCTGCGCTCCCAGACAGGTAGCCTTTTTTGACGGATCCTCGAAATATGAGCTCAATGACGTCCAGTGATTCAAATGGGAGATCCCTAACCATCTCGCAATCGCTTTTATGATGACTGCTCCAAACATCTCTTCAAATTGGCTGAACCTCGTTCTATATGGAGAACAAGACAGTCTAAGGAAAGGACGATAAATGGGAGCTCATAATTACTCTTTGAAATTGCTGTTCGAAAATCAGTCCTTGCAAACGGCTTTGGACTAGAGCCCCTGCATGAGAGAAGAGTTGAAAAAGCTTCTGCAAAAGATCGTCTCAGACTACTTTACCGACAACCGCTAGTAAAGCCATGTAATATTTTTATTCCAATGGGGAGAAAGACTCATAACTACTGAGGTGGTTCCCGAGACTCACACGGCGCTACCATGGAAATTTGACAAAAAATTTCTATGAGCCGCCCAAACTCCGTGTGGGGAACTCCAGTAAAAGTTTGAAAGTAAAAGTTAAAAGTGGAAACGTAATTCCAATGCTTTCTTCCAAAGATTATCGAAGGTGAATTTCCAGCTACCGTCCCAGTGGCGACCCCTGATTCCTACCTATTTTTAATTTTCGGCTTCAAATCCTTTGTTTGAAAGGGCCTTCAAGCCAGGCCAAACGATGGTCTGGACGTGATTTTCGCCTCAGTGCGTTCCACGTGTGGGATCGCTGCGCATGTTGACGGCGGCTTGCTGGCTTAGGGGGAAGGTTCCCCTCTATTGTCGATTTCACTGAATAGGTTATAGATGCGAGCCATGGTGTATCTCATGCCTGAGAGGATCAGTCAAACTAATGGCTACTCCCATAATACGTTCGGGATTTCCAACGCTTCGTTTTCGCGTATTCTCCTTCCGTTCCTTCCCAACACCTGTTATTCATTTTCGTCGGGAAGATGCACTTCCTCGAGATTCTTTCCTTCACATCTTCAGATTTTATTAATAGAGCCCAGTGGTATTTTTCTGTCTACTAAATAGATACGCCTAAATTAATTAATTTGTGATTTCAAATATGAATCAATGTATTCGTGTTAATTTGTTCGTTTTATTACTGTTGTATTATTTTTGGCTACTACCTGTCATCATAACATTTATCATATTACTTTTTCTACTTTTCTGAGGAATTGAGCTTCTATCAAGACCACCTGCATGATGCTTTATTGTTGCTTCCAGCTGCTCCAACCCTTGGCCCTAAAACTGGGGAAGTGGGTATGTCCAAAAATAGATTCCAAAGTGCACATTCATGATTTATAGTATATTGTGTTCTATATATAAAGTAGGAATGATCCTGCCTAGCCTACAAACTAGAAGCTACTTGTGGTTTGACCTTTTGGAAGATTCATCTTTCGGAAAATCGCTTCCTCCAAACCTCTGAAAATAAACTAGTCGCAATGATTTTTTTCGCCAACTGAGTGAATTTCGATTCGTTTATTGGATTCACCTCGAGAAATGATAAGAACTCCCTTTTTACCTCTAGGATGGCTCTCTAAACCTAGCTTCTGCATGCTTGACAATTTGATGCATAGTTTCCGCACGCAACGCTATTTTACCCGAATGCTGAAAGCTGCATTCCTTACCATTTTGCGAAGTTAGCGACAGGCCTGATGCCATGAATTTTTCAAAGTAGACGCGTTTTTTGTTACATTTCATGAAAGTGACGCTAAATTCTCACGAAGCTACGTAAGACTTTGTGAGTTGTTTACTGACAAGGAGACCTCCTTTGGAGAAATGGTTTTTCTACCGATCTAATTCCGAGGACCATTGCGAACACTCTCTTCTAGTCATGGCGAGTTCAGCTGGAACTGTGCTCATTTCCCTTTCAAACCTTTTACACTGTCTCTCTGCTTCAGCATAGCTTCAAAGCTCGGGCTTTAGTTGACTAGAGCTCGCGGTGGTATAGAACCCTAGAATTTTGCAAGAAATCTTTCTGCAATTTGTCAACTCCCTGCCTTCCCAACACTACCGTGAAGATGTTCAATGAGTCGGTTGCATTCCACATTGACAACGGAGTCCTCACATATACTTACAAGGGAAACGAAGCGATCTCAGTTTAAGACGGTCTTACAACTTCGTTTTCTACAGTCGGGAGGCTTTTTCAGACTGAAAAAAGGGAATGGGACAAGGGAGACGATAAGACAGCTTCAGAACAACAGAACATCGCTAGCTGCCATGGGTCGTGGCAGACACGAAGACCCAGATATTCTTCCATTTAACTCATTTCATTCCGTTCCTTGAGTTCCAATGTGAAGCTCGTCTGTAGTTCTTTCGAGGTTAATTATGGTTGAAACCATCGACGACGGTGATCTCGAAGAAAGTGATGTCCTCTTTGTGGAGATTCTCCAACATTTAGCTGACCTTCCTCATAACTTGAGGCTGGGACGTAAACTATGAGGGTTGTTAGAACTGGGTTGGCAGTTCCGGACGACCATGGCTATCGTTTGGATCAGGGTGCATTTCTTGTCGCCTCGACACTGCTACACAGGGGCACACTTTGGTTCAGGGGTGAGAGGCATGTCCTTATCAACTGATGCCTATCTTTAGAGCTTCTCTGGAGGATGCTTAGCTATGAAACTGACCACTTGAGGGCATGGAGTCAGACATTTTCAAGGTCTTTAAGAAGAAATCGACAGCAGTGTTTTTCGAGGAAAGAAGATATTCCTCCTTTCTTTCCGCATCTTTTTTCAAGATCGAGATTTTTTTCAAGAACACATCTTTTTTCAAGATCTGCGCTGTTGCTGAAATTTCTCGATCATGTAACATCGGTGACATACACACCACTTCGTGCCGCCCCTCAATCGTCTCATAAATAACCTGCTCGTAAATCACTACGTGTGTTATTCAACAGGGCCATTAGACATTTTCCTGAAGATGCAGCTGAATGTTCATCTCAATCACAGTTTCTCATGCAGAATTTCTATAGGTGAGCTCAAAGCCGTTTCTCAATATGCTTAGCAAGTGCGACTACTCAAAAACATTACCCATTTATCACTTTTTTTGATATTTTATTCTTATAATTGCATGGTGAAGAAACAGGATTTCCCAAACATCAGTATCATAACGGATTTGGGTGTAGGAACCAGCACTACAAAAAGAATTTATAAGGCGTTCGCCAGGACCGGTCCAACCAGTTCTGAGAAATTTCTTTCGCATTGAAACCGACTCTGATTGGCTTAACAAAAAACTACTTCAGGAAGTTCTTCTCTCTAGCGTTATTCCCGCACATTTGCAGGGTCTGCTGTTCCTCCTAGTTATATCTATTTCCTTCCATGTGAGGCACCTGTCCTGGGCTTGGTTTTGGTCAATGTAGAAGAAGGTCTCAGTGGTCCATCCACATGTTCTTTTGTAGTAACACACAGGGTCAAACGAAACTGATCGTAGGCTGGGAAATTGAGTACTGAGCCTTAACGTACCCCAGCAATGACGTCTGGGATTTCATTGAGTCGTGAAAAGTGTGTACCCTTCAATGGCCGCCTGGAACCTATCCCACAAGCCTCGTTCAAAAAAATCAGGTGCTCTGGATCGTTCGTTTTCGGAGTAACCTTCAAAAACATCAGAACGAAAGGAATAAGGCAATTACGCAAGGGTCGAAACACCTATCGTATTCCACGGATTTTTCATGGTTTCAGCTGCAGAGTAGCCGAAAAGTAGCCGTCGCCGTCATTAGGGGGTACGGTAAAGAATACCATGGTCATATGCGCAGAATTTCACCTTCATAGTTTTGCCTTTTCGAGCCGATTGAGGCAGTCAAGTAGTCCACCGCAAGTATTTGCTCCCTTTGTTGAACGCACCATGAAACCGCAAAAATGCTTGTAAGCGACATGTCCTACATTCCTGTTGCCTAGTGATTGTTCCCCCGAACATGTTTTCAAACATCAAGTGAAGCCATCAATGCGAGGGCTACCGTAGATTACCTCATGTATCCTTGAAAGGAGACACTGTTCTATGGGTTAGCAAATCCGTACCGTATTGATGGGAAGAGCGTAGGGTATATCTCTTCATCTTCGCAATTTACGATCATCGCAACATGTATTTTCTCTTTTTTACTGTCTTTTCTCACTCACCTATGTTCATCCTTCCTTTATGATTTTTTAGTTTGTTTCTCGTTTCAAGAACCTCAACTACCGTTACAGTTTTCCAGACAATTCAATGTAGCTCCAAAGACTTGCCTTTGATCTCTCCGAAAAGTCGTACCGGTGAACTGATGTCACTGAAAGTCGAGATTCCGGGCAAGACCTTAAGATAGTGAAAGAAATTCCAACTTTCTCAGTGAAGATTTAATAACAGCCTTTACTTGGGAGAACCTTCACCATATCCTCTTGTGAATAAATACTTCTGAACTCCTTTCCTAGTCTATTCAGCCTTCATAATATCATCAGTTTATCATGACAACAACGGGCAAAGATGTACGGTAAATGATATTGATTCTGATAATGATTCACTGTGGTCATTAAAGCTCGGAGTACAAATGTAGCATAGCGTCCCTTTCGTTTAGAGCTTCCGTGAAGGCTGACCATCGCGCTGATGGGCATACTGACATTCGTTTGGTGTTCCAAGGGATTTGGTCAGTAATCGCCCACGCCAAACGGTCACTCTAGAAATGGATAACGTGGCCGAACATTCTGACCTTCAACGCCTCGGCTTGTGGACAAGTGTCACTGATATCCGTTCGTTCATTCTCGAGTACTAAGAATGTCGCGCGTCTCCTGCTGCTCAGATTCTGTGGTAGGTAGTTCATCCTAATGACTTCTCGGCTCAGGTAGCTGAAGCATTCAGAGACGCTCCTTCTGTTCCGCGTCATGTGGGCATCAGGTATCAACCCGGTTTTCATGAATATCATCTTCGTCACGTTGTGTCACAAGCCAATCTTTCCACAATGGCTGTCAAATTCGGTCAGCGTTCGTTCCTCATGCTCGATGTTCGATGTCACAAGCATGATGTCATCTGCAAATCGCAGATGATGTATAATAAATATCGGCCATCGGCGTTCACTCCCATGCCTTTTATTCAAAATGACTCATGGTGTCCTTGAGAGCGTCGCTGAGAGGTTCGTGGTACCACCCTGCATCTCGTAACATTGACGATGACCTCCTTATAGAACCGCAAAATTCTGGTCATGAAGATGTGTAGAGCTCAGAGATCATCCTTATGTATTGAGTGGAAACATCCTGGTTGGATGCTTCAATTGCCGCTCTGTCTCGACAGAATTAAAGACATTCCTCAAATCAATGAACGCCAGACATAACGGCATCCCGTACCCTCGCGATACTTCGATGAGTCTTGTAGCGGTGTGGATGTAATCGATAATACTGAACTCTCTCCGAAACCCTGCTTGCTCGCATAGCTGTCCTTCATCTAACATTCTGCCAATCCTGTTAGAAATGACGCGTTTGTAGATTAAAAATGGCAGTCAGATTGGGCTACATATCGCCAGTATCGTTGGAATCTGCTATACAGCAGCACAGTCTTGCAAGTTTTCTCAACGTGGGAAGTTTGCATTCCGACAGATACCCCGTGAAGAGCCTGGCCAAAGTTCTGTCAACTGGTTGAAGACTCTTCAGATGTTCTGGTTTGACCCTAATTGTTCATCAACGTGATGACATGTCGAATTCCGGAAGGGAGTCTGAAGGAACAACATATACATATTGCCTTAGATGGTAGGCGAGCAGGTGGACGGGGCTGTTGAAGCGATTCAAGTGGGAGCCGTGGTTCACCTTCTCCATTACTACTACAGATGCAGTAACTGTGCAGAAAGACGAGAAGAAGACCTTTCTTGCAAGTGCTCCTCGCGACTTCGGCGTTTGACAGTAAACGCTACACTTCTTTTTCCGCATCACTTATCGCTTCTCTTTACACTTCGCAGGTTCGAATATTTGTAAATGATTGCCTGTACCTCGAGCGATTCCACCTGCGTACCAGCACGGGAGTCTTCAAAGGGAGATGTCCCTTGACTATTTGTAGACTCTCCGCTCTCCCGACATTATTGTCACGGTGCTGAGCAAGCCGATTGTAATCTTCATCGATAGCGAATATTCAAACAGAATTGCAAGGTTGTGACCCCAGTTGCTAGAAGTCCTGGGCTTCATTTTCCAAAAGCCGCAACTCTTCTCCTTTCTCCACGCATCGAAAAACAGAATTTAGCACGAAGGAGGTGATGGCCCGATCCCGTGTAGAACCACAGACCAACAGCGATGCCAGTCAAGCAAAACTTCATTTGAATGAAGATGATGTGGTCCATTTCGTTATGGAACTGTCCACTGAGTGACTTACGTATCCATAGTGAATGAGAGGGCTTTTGAAGGATTACCACGGATTATGTGAATCGACATGATAGAAGAGTACTTCCAATTCATATTTAACGCCTAAAGCCCTTTTATTCCTAGCTTTGTGTTTGTGCGTAGGCAACGAATACGGTTAGAGCTGGTATTGAGACTATTCTCAAGCGCAAACGTCCAACTAGGGTTATTTAGATTTCGTACAACTGATGTTCATGGTTAAGTGCGAGATAACGACGACACCTACACCACCCACGCAACTTCTGTCGTTACGAAGAACAGTTACCCAGTTCGAAAACGGCGTGCAGCGAGCGATGCCTTCACGTCTCGACCGGTCCAATGACGCCGAACTTAATCTTCCTGGCTTTCACCGTCAGACCTTCGATACATGTCCACGATCGACTTTCTTGCAATCTTGGCATGATATACAGTAAAGATACGTCCTGTTCAAGCCTCTCAAGATTGAAAACTTTATATGGCCAACGTTTCGGCTGCTTCGCCTTCTTCAGGGCCTGAAATAGTGCAAAGCATATGTGGCTTGCTCGCCCAAACGCCTTAACAGAAACTCCAAGAAAAATTTCAAGTAGACTAGTCAACCCCCCAAGGTATTGATCGAATGGAGACATGGATTGCTCACCTTGAAGTCCGCCGCTACGACAGGAGGACGACCACCCTCGCACTGACTGATGTTTTAAAGTAACTAGTAATACCTCCCACTGACCTCATCGTAGATCAAAGGTTACAGAGGTCAAGGAAGGGTGCGAGTTCACGGGTTATGGCTACGCACTCCTCCTTCCTGTTCATGAGGGGCTCTTTTGCGGTAATCCAAAGCGCTTCCAGGGTCTTGCGCGCCGCGATCTCAGGTTCAAGCGCCAGTATGGACACGGAAACGTCAAAGGCTGCGCCTGCATGGAATAAAACCCGATGAGCTCCTAGCGCCCTTGATCCAGCTAGCCCAGCTAGATGTTCTTTAACCCGTACGCACAAAGGGCGACCTGTTTCTCCTATGTACTCACATCCTTAGGCAACGTATGGAGTAAACCACTCCCACCTTCATGCAGTCACCCACTTTGCCATGAGGGCATACCACACAGTCAGAGGTGTCGCATACAGTATCGTAGAGTCGACTACGAACGAGGAGCTTCCGAAGGGTGTTTGGAGGTATTTCCACAATCCGTATATCGTCTTGAAGACCACACCGACGCACAATAGATCGAATAGATCTACTTACATCCTCGGAAATGAAAGGCAAACAAAAAGCCGCCTTGTCAGATTGTGCTCTCTCTCGCACTGTCGGTGTAGGGAAATACCTCCGCCGTGTTGAACCAGAGCATGGATATCCGTTCAACGAGGCAATGCCCTGGGCAAGATGCAAAGACTCCTTCTTCAGCTCAGCATCGGATGAAACTTTATTTGCGACTCTAAACATATTATNAATGCCGTTTTGAGAATTTGACGTTCAATTGCTCGTAGTTGTTGGGAGTCCTTCGGGAGTCCACATAGCTCATCCAACCGCTTGTTTCTGATGAAGTTCGGCGTAATGCGGTGATGAAGACAGCGGCTCAAGAAGTGGGTGGTCTGTCTCAAAGCGACAATCTTTTGTCGCAAAGACAGCACTTCTTTCACAAGTCGAAAATATTCGGCTGGTACTCGTCTCAAAATAGTCCACGATCGACTTTCTTGCAATCTTGGCATGATATACAGTAAAGATACGTCCTGTTCAAGCCTCTCAAGATTGAGATTGTCTCCATTCGATCAATACCTTGGGGGGTTGACTAGTCTACTTGAAATTTTTCTTGGAGTTTCTGTTAAGGCGTTTGGGCGAGCAAGCCACATATGCTTTGCACTATTTCAGGCCCTGAAGAAGGCGAAGCAGCCGAAACGTTGGCCATATAAAGTTTTCAATCTTGAGAGGCTTGAACAGGACGTATCTTTCTTCGATACATGCTTCCAACGCAACTTCTCCATTGGAAGTACAAAGCGCCCCACTAGTTCCCACTCCTTCTCTGCAACCAGTTATAGCCTTGAGTTTTGGGCAGCCTCTCCCCAGCGTCCTACACATGATTAGGCAGTTGAGGACGTAACGCCTCTTAAAATTATTGATCTTCACATATGGATACTGAAAAGTGGCTTCCCACTTTTGTAGAAGGGGCTGAGTAGATTCCAGGTGGCTGACTTGGCTGTTCAGGGTAGACGAGGGAGATCCCCAAATCGCCTCACGAATTACTTCCTAATAATCGAATGCAAGCTTTTGGCTGAGCCGATGTACACAACACCACCCGCAGCAAGCAGACTCTTCACACGCACCTGCATGCGTAGCAAGTTTATTTCCTGAATCTTCCTGCACCCAGGGCAAGTATCGGTGACTTTTGTTTTGCAATTTAGCCTCCTAACCGCTACAATCCTGCTTAAGCCCACCAGCTAGAGATCTTCCAGTGCGAGAAAACCTCTAACGAAGGATATCCGTGGAATTCTAGATGTAGTCAAAAAGTACCTGCATGGTTGCTATAGGGACAGAAATTCCTGCGTAAATCGCAGTATTTCTACTGCTACTACACTGCGACTCGATTGCAGAAAAGGTCCTTGAAGATGTCTATGGATCATTTAGCTTGGCGAAGGTAGACCTTATTCCGAGTCATAGGCATTCAAAACAGTTCCATACGCTGCAATGCTGACGAAACCAATTAAATGAAAACAGTTTCTACACTGAGTTTCGACAGGTCTATGAGTCTTAGATGCTTAGCTGTTTGGGGCTCTTTGCAACATTATGGAGTTTCACTGCTTACGGTCAATATCACCACTATCACCTGCATCCATCTTATCCTCGCGAACTTCGCCATTCATGCAAGTCGACATTGAGCCATCCGTTGCGGTCCTGTGCCCTTCGTTTCCATTGTTGGCCAAGCATATTCATCATAGAATCAGCCCACCTCAATTTGGATTACCTGGCACTCGATAGTGAACCAATTGGATCTAATTCGTTAGCCGGGATGTCCATCGTTTGCCTTTCAATCGTGCTACATGACCGGCCCACTTTCGCTTACGATTATACATTTTCTGGAGAACATTACCAAGGCCGCTTCGTTTTCGCAGCACTGTGTGCGAATGTTCACGAAGTGACGCTTTGCATGTCCTGCGTTCCATTGATCTTTGCATCACAGCAAATTTTCCTTCGTCTGCCTTCGTAGACGACCAGCATTTTGAGCCGTAGAATAACGTGGGTATCACCGTCTAGTGAAACAACGACGCTTTCACTTTCATTGCGTGGTCTTCGTCCAGTGATAACGTTAATAACGATGAGGTTTTGTTGAAGCTAGATCAAGCTGTTTCCCTGCGCCTGCTGCACTCTTCGGTGCTGCCTTCTGTGAAGCTGAGCTGGTGTCCGGGGTACTTAGAGCTTTTTAGTTCTTCGATGGTTTCGTCATTTATTGTGACAGGCGCTGTAGGACAGAACTGGTTGTGCATTCATTTCGTTTTTGACAAATTCATCGCAAGTCCGATTTCGCTCCATTCTTCTGCAGTCGCACAGGTTTCTCTTGGAGCTCTAGGGCACTATTTGCAAAGATGACGCAATCATCAGCAAAGAGCAGATAGGTCAGGTGTTCTCCGTCGATCTCCATACCTCCGGTCCAGTCAAGATCATTAAACAGGGTTTCCAAAATTAGTGGAAGCAATTTCGGAGAAATCGTACCTCCTTGTCGTACGGCCTTGCATATTTTTATTCGACATAGATCTTGATGAGCTTTATTTTCGTGATATAGCCACTGGTCAGTTTTTCGAGAAGGTGGAATAGCACGAATTTGTATCTGCTCATCGCATTCACTATCGCATTTGTTTCGACCTAGTTGGATGCTTTCCTGTAGTCGACGATTGCCATACATAAGAAAATCCGATAGTCTACTTTTTTCAGTAAGCTAACGTACAACGTGAAATGGTCAAGAGTGGAATACCCACTTTGAAATCCGGCTTGCTCTCGGCTCATCGTCATGTCCAGGTCTCCGACTATGCTATTTAGGATTATTCTGGTGAAGGTCTTATAGACGAGAGAGCAATGCGATGGGTCTGTAATTGTCCCAACTTTCGAAATTGCCTTTTTTCATTAGCGGTATCGTGCGTGATTTCTTCCACGCCACCGGAATCCTCTTCTCACCGCGGTATCTGCTAAAGCGCTTTGCCAACGCTTTAAAGGGAGGTACTCCACCTGCATTCAGGTGTCCGGGACATATTTTGTCGCAACCTAGGTTTTTCCCCGCCTTATTCTGTTTTACTGCATACTTCACTGCTTCCCACATGACATCTGGGATCGGTTCTTCTGCGTGGTTCAAACGACTCTTGTGACGACCGCCTTTGAAGATTACAAGTCGGTAAAAAACTTCGCACATATTTCGTTCATCCGAGGGCGGTTAGTGAGCCTAGCACGTGTATTGTCTTTTAGAGCAGATGTTACCCGATGTCTGAAGCAAATATCCCTTTCCTTTCAGCCCNCCCCCCCCCCCCCCCCCCCCTTCCCTCAGCTGCCACGCGAAGTTCCTTTTGTTCTGTAGCCTTCATCGTCGCACTTAATCTTTCTCCTTATCGTTTCGCAGGGTTCCCTGTAATCCGCGGTTTGCATTCGTCCTTCGGCTTTCATGCGCCTCTCTTCTTCATCGTTTGCACTGCTTCTGGCGACATACGCCGTCGCCTTGCTGGTTTTGTTGCTGTGCTCGGTGCCTTCGCGGCCTGCGTTATTCTAGATCTTCGTAGACATCTATGCTATTATCAGTATTCATCTGTAGGTCTGACGAGTAATCATCGTTGCATACATGTCGGCATTGAAGGTACGTCGTATGAGTGTTTTTTTGCGAACGTAAAACTTGATTTTCTTCCCTGACATCGCAGAGAATCACCGAACATAGGAGTCGGTTATCGGAGCTGATCGCAATCACACTTTTCCCAATAACGGAGAAGTCAGCGAGCAATCTTTGTGTATCAGTACGCAATAATCAATCTGTGCTGAAGTTTTCGTTTCCAGGCTCCTCCATGTCCAAAGGCGCTTGTTTTTCTTCTCAAAGAAGGTGTTCATTATCGGAAATTTGTGTTGTTCTGGAAACTCGATTAGACGATTTCCTCTGTGATTTCTTATTTCCTGCGCCGTACCTTCCTAGAAGGTGTTCCGTACCGTCCAATCGGGAGCCGACTACTGCGTTGAAATCGCCTTGAACAATAGTGTGCGTCGATTCGAGCATAGGCCTTCTCTGTTCCCCCCTAGAAGTTCGTTTCTCGTTTCTTCAGTTCGTCGTTCTCTGCTGCTGCGGTGGGCGCGTATACTTGTACAATTTTGAGCGTTCGGTTCACCAGCTTTTGCAGCTTGATCTTCAGAACAGCATTTCTTGGGGACTGAATATCGCAAGAAATAACATACGAGGCCATCTTTAGTTTCACGATGAAACCGACTCCACCTGCTCTGGACACATTATCAGCCCCTACTGCTAGCAGAATTTCTTCATCGCTTGACCTCTTCGCTAAGACTGCGCGTCTCTCCTAATTCGCAAATACTGACAATGGCGGTTTTATCTTCTCCAGCTGTTGTAGGTATATGTCTAGGAAAGAGTCTGTCGACAATGTCTTGACGTTGTGGGGAGCGATGTGTATTGCGATGCGCCTGTGGTCCTTATTCCGCCCTTGTCTTACGCCGAAGTGTGGGCTTGTTGTGCGGAGTCGGGGCATCTTCACACGCCCATCTCGGGTCCATATCATACCATCTTCAAAAATTTCCCGAACTTCTTGTGCAGCAGTCCATTCGAGTGAGCAGTGCTCTTAATCTAGCTGCTTTGTTCGCTCGATTGTTTGCCACTGCTTATTCAATATATTCGCAGCTAACTTTCACGATGGACGGCCCGTTCCTCAATCCACAATCTGAGGATGCGGCAGATGGCTGCCAGCATAAGCACACTGGTACGGTCGATATACACCCAAAAAAAAAGATATCATGTCGTGGCCTCGGCCCTTTGCAGTTCCCCTAACGATTTTACTGTAAATATCGTAAAAACGAGAAGAGCTTCAGATCGCAGGTATTCATCATCCACTGCCACCACTCGGCACCAAATCTCAGGCAGCTCGTCGATCCCCTTCTCTCTGATTGTTGAGGCGAGGTCTTTAAAAAAGTTGCTACTTGCCCCTATTGACCCTGTCTTATAATTGTTATCAGTGTTGAAACTCTTTTCATCCGAGTGACATTGATGGTGACTAAACTGCCAGTAATGTGAAGCGGCGAGGTCTGCGCTACAATCTAGGCGGAGGGCCATGGAGTTCGTGAAAGTAGAGTTGGAGTAAAATAACGGTCATAGGCTGTACTTGCTGTATAAACTCCGTCTCCACCACTAACCTTTACCACAAACATGAAATCAGTACTGTCGTGCTATATGGATATCGCAACAGGCTGGTATTTCCCACAATGATCCATCCACTGTCTCCTCCATAGTTTTCGTACGAGGGGTCAATCCATTGTGCAATGTTAATCAAGTTTTCCCTTCCATTGAAATGTGCTGGTGCTGGGAAAATTGAGTCAATTATATGTACAGTAGCGCTCAAAAGTCTTCAGTGAAATGGTTCTTCAGCCGTACTTTTCAGTCGTAACTCCTTTCCTGCTG
>UZAF01016114.1:60087-114436 GCA_900617895.1 Haemonchus placei | reverse complement strand
AAAAAAGGTTGTAATTTTCCCACTTCATTAGACATGAATCAATTTCAGCAGACACCCGAGGGAGATGTTGCGTGAGAAGCAGGATTCCGAAACCTCAAGTTCCAGAAATAAGTTGTCTCCAAGCTCCTCCAGAGTCGCTCTTGCGATGTATGAGCTACTGCAGGGCCAGCGTATATACGCTCGGTTACAAGTCCCAAGCTTTATTATTCCGTCTGGCAACATTTCAAATCTGCTTCATTATTTTGTAAGGACTAGCCACGAGATATTATGGATATCGTAGAGGGCGGAGCCTTGTAAATGGGATTCGATCCCGTCATACAGTATACCCGTCACTGTTCCTCACCTACATACCTGACTATTTTTCGGGGGAAGAGCAGTTTTCTTATAGAATATAGATTATTTCCAACCATATTCAACGCCTGTGGGGAGATCTTGCCTAACTCCTTGGCTGCTAAAATCTACCAGAAGGTTGAACTAGTATCGATTCTACAAAGTAGAAACTCCATTACCATCATTCCTTCGATTTTCCGCTATAGCAAGATAATTTGTAAAAAATTAGAACCATGTGATCATAACATATGCTTCCAGTACTATCCACCCTTATAAGGGACATATATAGACATCGTTTTCCAATATTTTTTAAAAACGGGTAGTGAAGCTCTATCAACCAATTTGCCTTTGGTTTCCTTTCTTTCTTTCTTTCATATTTTAGAATGTGTAAGATTTTTATTCATAAAATCGATTGTAGTTTAGCTGAATCTGGCAAAGGGGTCAGTAGTCAAGTGACTAGAGGAGGCCATCTCCAAGCGAGTAAGACGAGGTGCGAAGTGACATGCTTCAGAACCGAGGTTGCATGACCCTCCTCATCCTTCTGACTGGCCGTTTGTTCCGATACCTCAAGTCATCATACAAATTTGATTGTGTTAATGGTCAATGTGCATAATTTAGCACTAATGCACCTATGTATGCCTCATTCAACATTGTCATAAATAATGCTTTCCATACGCCGAAGCATCGAGTAGCAACTTGGACGTGGTGGGGTCATCTGATACGTACGTGTATTCAGCATCATAGTGTGAATGTCCTATAGAAATATTATGGAACTTCGTTTGATAGAATGCTCGATTACCTCTTTTCCTCACCATTTTAGTCCAGCTTTGTTCCCTTCCTTGACAATCTCTTATCAAATGCTAAATTTTTATTTTGTAGCTCTTGAACCCCTTTCCTACCCCAGAAGGAATATAAACCAACTTTGTTCGACCTCTACAGTCTCGTGTTCACTTCTCCGTCTATGCCAGTTCTCCGCTGTACGCGATGCCTCTTCGTCGATTTGATTCTTCAGCCGTCTTTTCATTTAGATGCTTTCCTGTCATCGAAAATAAAATGTTTGCGCGTGCCAGATTTACCGCAAGAATTTATCGGTAAGTTGTTGATCTGTTACTATTCAAGTGAGTCCATCCATTGAAAGTTCACTAGCAATCCTGTTGAACGATTGATTTATAGAGTACACGATTAATGTGTGTGCACGACATTTGCCAAATGTTATTTGGTGATTTGTTTCTTCTCCTTTGTTGCCATCATTATAGGAATGAGTTGTCGCTGGTCGGAAGAGCATTACAATGGTTCAATTGCGTTCTGTGTTCCGCGAGTCTTATACTTAGTACTTAATTGGGGGAGGAAATGTAGTTGCAAGTGTGCTCTATCCCACACGCATAGTCCCTGTTCATCCCGGGTTCAATATTCGCATAGGCCAGTCAAGTCCTTCATCCCTGGGGCGGTCAATTGGTACCAGACTCGTCTGTGAGGATAAAGGCACTGACTTGTACATCAGCTCGCCACCACAAATCATTGTATAGACCACACACGCATTCAATACGCCACTATTATTCTGAATTAAAGTCGAGTGCGGGGCGCATCCCTCAGACGGGATTGACTAGCCCGCAAGGACTTTGGGACTTCTAGTACTCTCAAGTGTAATTTTATATATCCGATACATGAGTACTGGAAACACCGCATCATCCTATCAGTTTGAAGAAAAAATTACCTGAAGGGAAGGGGATACAGCAGATTATGGTCAGGCCCCAGGTTACATGGACACTGGAAGCAGAAGATGCTTATAACATTATATATTTATTTTCCTTCCAAAAAAATACTGTAAGATAGCTGTACCACAACCAGGTTGTACTTCTTTATACTTGTTACAGAAAACTAGAAACAACTACAATCAATTGTTTGCTGGAAGCAATAGAAGATTCGAATCTTTTTTATGACAGTCGTGGGTGAAGAATGGTGATTTTCTAGTCAAGGTTTCTAGTTCTAGTCAAGGTTTCTAGTTGATTGGCAGGAAAAGCTTTGGCGAGAAAAACAAACGGCTTGAATGCAGCATGAAAGAAACGTTCAACAATAGTTTTCTCAAACTCTGATTGCCCATTGCTATGGCCATTTCGATTGGGTGGGCTTTCAGCATTGTTGAAGCCATTGCGTTGTGCCCACCCTTTCGTTGGTGCTTAGTTCCAACCAGAATAACTATGCTTTTTTATTATTTAGCACTGCACTACTTTCACTCTCCTCTCGAAATATTAATTAATTTGGTTATTTGAAGTGCCTGATAACTATTCATCGTTCATGGGTTACTGTAATTCAATAGCTCTCGCGGCACTGATCCCTCAGTGCGATCCCACTTCTCTATGGGGAATTCCATCAGCATGTTAATGAATCCTAACAAGTGGCTCTGGATATTATGGAGAACTCTGTACGGGAGAAAGGCTGGTTCAACATGCATATACGAGAAGTCGAATAGAGCAGAAACTTCTGATCGCAGAGGTTCAAATACTGCTCAAAGACTCTTTCAAGGTTAAAAAGTTTGGGGTCATCGCCCAGGAGTCTACACCTACTCTAGCGAAAAAAATCAAACACAGAAGATAGTTTTCTGTCGTGGGCTTTGGTTGACTCCTACGGGGCAGAGAACAAGTAATCATCTTTTGTTTCAGTGATCACAGATTTTCTTAAGAGGGCCAGTAAGTCTTCATTGGTTCCTGTTCGTAATTGCAGTCATAGCATTTCTCTCGTTTAGAGCATCCGTGAAGAAGCTTGACCATCGTGCTGACGGCCGTGCTGGTGTTCATTGATGCTCCTTGGGATCTAGTCAGTAGCCGCCCTAGTGCAACGGTCAACACAATACACAATACAGCATAACGTGTCTGGCTAAACTAATCTTCGAATTCTTAGAGACAGCATCGGCATCCCGTATCTCCTTTCGTTGGCAAAGCCCATAATTACGGATTCCTCTGCTCTTGCGCGTATCGGAAATTCCGTTTTTCATGAACACAGTCTTCGTTTGTAACTCGTAAGCAGTTCTTTCACAAGCGTTGCCGAATCCAGCTAGAATTCGTCGTCGTCGCCTGCTCGATGGTCGTTGCTGTCGCGGTGTCGTTTGCAAAGCAGAGATGATTCAAGTAGCGGCCTTTGACCGTCACTCCCAAGTCATCCCATTTCAAATATGATGTTCTCGAGGGCGGCACTGAAAAGTTTGGGAGAGCTGGTATCGCCCTATCGAACCCCTCTCTTCACGATGGCAATGACTTGCTAAATCCTTGTCATGAAGCTGTCGTAGAGCTCACGAAATACCCTTATGTACTGAGTAGGTACGAATTGGGTGCCCAACGCTTCAACTTCTGGTTCGACAGTATCTAAGGCGTTCTTTAAGTCAATGAACGTCAGACTTGCCTGCCCATTGTTCTCTCGCATTACTTCCATGAGGTACTGAACACTCTCTTAAGCCCTGTTGGCTCGCACAGTTGTCCTTCATCTAATATTATGCCAATCCTGTTGAGGATGACGCTTGTGAAAGTTTGTAGACAGGCAGATTGGGCGATATTTGCCAATATTGGCAGCAGCTCCCTTCTTATACAGCAACACAGTGTTGCTAGTTTGTCTTGGAGCGGGACTTCGCATCCCAACAGGTACCGCGTGGAAGGCCTGGCCAGGGTTCTGGCGATAACTGGTGGAAGGCTTTTCTGATATTTTGGTTTAATCTAATCGAGACCAGGCGCCATACAATTTTTCACACTAAATTGTAAATATTAACTATTTTAATTGTTGTTCAACTACTTTTGTGAGGGCAAATAGAGGTTTTGCCTACACAAGAGTCACAATTTTCCTTTCCTTTATTGTGATATCTTATTGAAATTGTATGTAGTTATATTTATTTTTCTCTCTTTCGTTTTGTTTCTCTCCGTAATGGTTGATTACTGCAAATTTTCTTGTATTGTGTTTTAGTAGAGGCACTACCCTATGATCATCTCACGTGAGTAGCTCCGATTCATCGCTACGACTGCTTCCGACAATTATCCGGCTTTCGGATATTTCCAGACAAACCCATGCTACTAATTCTTCATGCGAATGGGCCCTCAATAAAGTGGCCTCCCTTGACCAATCCACTCTCATCATTTATTGCTTGAGTGCTGTGCCTTCTAACGGTGGAACTCCTATCTGGTTGTCTTATTCTCTAGCAAAACTTCATGTTATCTGGCACCAGCAATTATATGGCAACAAAATCAGTTGCCAGGCTCAGTACCTTCTCTCTTCTCAGCAGCTTCAGCTTTTTTGAGTGGAACCTCACTCGGCTTAATAGAAACAGAATGTTGCCCTTCCAGTCCATTATTAGGAAGTACAACCCTACTTGTGTGCAGGAAATTGAGAGTGCTCCCTTCTGTCGGTCGCTTGCAGGAATTTCGGCACTAGCATTTTACTTGTTGTCTCTGTTAGTGTGTCGGGGGCCAGTGGATCCAAACGGGTTTGAATTTAACCCTACTGGGCTTAAACTTGTGGCTACCCTATAATTATGCTTGCTTTTGACTCCTTTTTCGAAGGAGAACCTTTTTAATGTCTTCCCTTGAGCTCAATAATTGCAATCCCAGGATTTTAAAACCACGGATCATTATATAACCTATACTACGAAAGATCTGGGGAAATCCAAGTTCTGATCCATTTATAACCGAGCTGTCAGTATTCATCTAGCGCAGCCTTCCAGAAGGCATAACCTCAATTTCCATTACTATGGCTACGTCTCTTTAATAATTTGGTTGCTGGTACTTATTCTTTTATGTTCCCCTATCCCGAAGCTCCACGGGCTTCAGTGTCTTATTGTGACCTGGCTTTGTTCCGGTAAAGCCCGTGACCCTGGGGAAAATTTTAGTGGGTTACCCTTCTTTGCGCTTATCTGCTAATTCTTCCCTTATACTCTTTCTATATTAGATCCTGACAAACAGAGTGATTTCGCTAATCAGAACAATCCTTTCCATTCGCATCTCTCTTCTATCCTCTGAATTTTTCCTGCATACCCTCAAATGGACTGTATTGATCAATCCTCTTCTCTTTCGTCTCTCAAATCAGTCGATGGAACTCCAGGATCAACCCTAATCTCGTCCTTGCTCGGTTTATCATTGCTCGCAGCGGAACGAGGCTCGTCCGCCTATGTGGCTAGGAAGTTGAGCGACACTGGCCGGCGGCCATCTGTCATAAACAGACGACGACGACGATGACGAGAACTACGATGCGAGATCATCGCCATCGAGCCCGTGGTGCTCCGTCAGCATCAGCCGCCCACCTATATCCCGACGGTGATACTAGGCTTGCCGTCCAAAATATTCTGGCTTTGCTACCACCACCAGCGACGTCGCATGCCCTGCTGGCTGCGATGCTGTTGAACGGCCTTCCGAAGTTCCGCGAACTCGTTGGCGCTGCCGATTCAACGACTGACGCATGGACTTCTTGGAATCCGTCGATGTTGCCTACAGAACCGCTTTTCGGAATGGCAGCTATCGACAAAGGGACATTCAGGTTTGCAAACTGTTGTCATTTACGAACAAACTCACTGGATCCGAAATCACACCGACTTTTTCAAAATAAAACCATTATTACCTTAGTTAATCTTACCCTTCCTTGGGATTCACCATATTACTTCATTATGAGAAAAATCAAAAGTGAAGGCCTCCCACCTGCACGAGATTTTTGGTCCTTGCTATGTTTGACTATTTTGCACATATGAAATTAGAACTTTTCAACCGGTTCCCCATCGGTTCTCTTTTCAATATCGACCTCTAGAAAGTAGTTTTTCTGAGTCCGCTCTTTTTCCTAATTGACAAAAAGCTAGAAAGGGTGACTCTGCGTGATCGCTTCGAAACGTTGGCAAGGACACCGGCAGTTTGGCATATCAGGAGCTATGGCGAACTGTTTGTATACCAGAGCTAACAAATTATTTTCTGACGATTAAATTAGTTTCCCTGGATATCAAAAACATGAACCATGGACGAAGGCTGAGTGGCGGATGAACGTGGAAGCTAAGACAGACCCACCTCCCATGATCAGGAGATCGGTCCCTGGCCCAGTACCCGCCTAGGTTCACCATGCTTTCCATCCCTGCGGGGTCGATTTCATTGTGTTACACCAAATTTTCCTGGGAGTCTAGAAACACCAACACTTACATTATCCGATCTCCCAACTCGTTGTCATGATCAATAATGTTCTCAAGCACCACTAGAAAATTGAGTTGAAGCCAAACGGGTAAGAGCTTCGAGCATCCAGAGAATTAAATTAAATTAAGTAGCATTAGTTTCTTTGGAATAATTGAGCTAGTATAACAGACTTTTGTCTTACAGGCAGTCGCGCTCGATTCCTTCAAGCTCCTGTGTTTGGGTGGAGCTGGTTCTTATATTTTTTCCTTTCAACTGAGTTGAGACTGTTTTTTTTTTCTGGAAGACGCCCAACTCCTCTTATCAGCTTTACTTTTCTCTACATACATTGACTATTCACAACAGCTTGCTTAGATTCATATTTTTCATTTTAGAACGTCATTCAGTAAATAAGTAAGTAAGTCCCAAAATCATAAATTCATCAAGGTCACGCACTTCATTTTTTTTCCTGTGAAATAGGTGGATGTGAGAAATGAAAATGAAAATTTTCCCGATGAAAGCTTCTATGCTACTTGCAAGGTTAGTTAGTAGAGTACTGTTTCTGTATGGTCAATTTTTTAATAACATACGTATTCAAGAATAGGAGAAAATGAAAAGTTAAGGAATGAGCGTCTGTCATCGCTCAATTCTTAACTTTCATTCTCTCGTATTCTGGTAAGAGGAGTTGGGCTTCTCCCAGTAATCTCTGCAGTGTAGTTGCCTCTTCTGGCCAAGATCCACATCTCGTTCTTTCTCTGATGATTTTCTCATGGTCTATTAAAATCCAGTCGACCTAAGTTAACCGGAATTTAAAGTTTATGCTATGTGAGCATTTTCACCTTTCTCCATCCATACATTTATATGGAAGGGTTTTTGGAATGTCTCGAGGAAGCAAATTTTTGACTTTTCGGTTCCATTTTGTCTACCATTCCAATGCTCCTCATCGTGAGGCCAAAGTCCGTCTCCAAAATTCAAATAACAGTCTTGAACCGACTTTTTTGAAGTTTTTAGGAATTTCATTCTCGTTACTCGTAATCTACAATAGTAAATGTTGATATGTTGGCTGAGACCGTTCTATATTGTTTTCTAAAAGAATTCGTATGGAAAGCTGTGGGCAAAACTTCAATCTTGGACCGGACTCCTACTCGTGCTTGTGCCTTATCCCCAATACTACCGGCAACTAGATTGCTTTCATCTTCTTCATCAGGCTGTCGTTTTCACAGAAGCAACCTCGAACCGTCATTTTTTTTATAAATGGCATCTTTCACCAAACAATAGCAAACGTTTGCAAAATCATGAGCACGCTAACAGAAATCTTAGCTCCATAAGCACTGTCGAACGCTGATCTGTTCGTTTATAAGAAAAAATACGGACTCTGAAGACAAGCCTTGGTAAAAAGGCTCTCTCTGAGTGAAGGACACACCACTGGCAATGTTGAAGAGGATTCTCAAGTTAGCACCCCCACTTTTGCAGTGAGAAGACGAGTTGTACGCATCCAGCAGATCTCATTTGCATCCGGGTACTGACCTAGAGAAAAGTGCTGACTTGATAGATTCTTCATGGTGTGACCAACAGTATAGGATTCACCCTGGTTATCATTTAACCCTTCCTTTTTCTCCTTCCAAACCGGGAAAGTATCCCTAAAGGCGTGATAGCCAGAATTGAGAGCTGAGTCTTCTGACTGGTGAAGGTAAGATTCTTTTATGCAGCGTGCTCCGAGTTTCCTTCGAGGACAAAACCCACCGACCCAAGTAAAATCGGGCCTCATGCCAAAAAGCGTTTTTGTTGCTACCTGGGATTCGCCAGAAATGTTTTATTACGAGCAGGTCATGCAGGGAATCACCGTTACTACTAAAAGTTGCGCCATAAGCTTTAGGAACCCTCAAAAATGTTCGAGATAAAGGTTGAGATGTGCATTTGCTCACCTTTTCAAGGAGGTCTATGAAGGACCGAGAGGCTTCGGTCTATTTGGGTTCCCCGTTCATCCTATTGCCTTTGAGCATGAAAAAGAGCGGGCGGTTTGTGTATTCTATTGGCTGGGAACAAGCACGCTGTCCTCTATATATGTAAAAACATTAGCACAATATAAAGGGAGAACCCTTTTTAGTGTTGATCAATCCCGCTTCTGTAAAGCGCCCACGCATTCGACTTCCATTGTGATCGTAGTGGCGTTTTGAGTGGGTATGTGGCCGATCTAATGACTTGCGTTGGTCAGCCAATGTTCAAATCTATGCTTTCATCAGTTGCTCTCATCTCTCAGACAAGTCCGATACCAAATAGCGTATTGTTTGGACAGGGTGGGTATCGATAAACAATTCGGTCCCTGAACAGTGCGCTATGTACGTGCAGCGAAACCACCGGCGCCGCGTCAAGGAGCAAAGTCTAAAAGCGCTGAATCGACAACTCATGTGTAAATTTTCTGAGTACATGACGTGTGCACCACTGCATCGATGCTCAGGAAATGAAGGACTGTTCTATTCCATGTACCGAACTATGACAGCATGACTTGGCTAAGGATTAGGCACTCTAAAGATGGATAGTCAAACCTTTATTAAGCAAAATCGGGCAGGACATGAATTTTGGGCGGTCCTTCCACTTCTTTAGAAGCAACGTCTTTTCACAACCTGAGCCTTTTTTCCTATAGGTCTTTTCTCATTTGGAAAAGTGCGTAGATGGCCCTTCTTGTCATGATAATATAGGAATCGGGGAATGTTTTGAAATTTTCGTTTTAACTAACTTGCCACACATGGCACGAATACTAAATGAATCAACTAGAAGGTCTGGAGATTGTAGTGATGCACAGCATTGCCTTCGCAGTCCAACTTGTCTTATTTACTTTATTTCTTATGAAAAATTGTGAATGAAGTTAGTTAGGAGCATAATCGTATGTGAAAAATGCAAGGAAAACACCCTAACGCTAAGGTACACGGGACAGACGAACGTAAGCGATCGGGCGTCATAGGATGACTCATCACGCAGCACATTACTGTGCAAGTCCCATTCTTGTTTCAAGCCTCTTAAGCCGTTGTTCCTCGCAAAGGATGTAAAAATATGAGATTAGCAATAGATCTTTTTAATAGTGCAGCGATGCTTGCGCGGCTGTATATGAGGTACAGGTTGATAGGTGTATCGAGCTTCCCACCATCGGTTAAGTGGTGACCCGATTCTCCATCTAGAATGATGGGAATTCTATCCATCCTGATCATCAGGTTGGGCAGCTGGTCTTCTCGTTACCCACACAAACGCCTCAATTCCACCTCTAAACCGATTGTCACCAATAGACTCAGGGCTGTGTTGCTTCGGCTCGCTTCTGAGCCCCTTTGTTCACCACAAGGAATTCGGAAATGAGTTTTTGGCTAACAACCCCATCGGACTTCAATGAGTAACCTGCTAGCCATTCTGAGAGCTTGAGAAATGGTTGATCATTGCTCCTGGGTTGCACTTTATCCTATCCCCCTCAGTCGCGGACGAATTCATTCACAACGAGTCAATTCGTCTGCGAGCTCCATTACGCGTGCTGTCTTTAGTGGTGTGTTAAAAACAGAATTCCTTGAGAGAGGCTTTGCAATGAAGAAATGGTCTGATTTAATGGACTTTCATTTGGACTCGCTTTTTTTCTGATCATGACTACATCACAAGTAATTTTGTTTACCAGTTTTGTCCTATTCTTACTGCATTAGCAACACAGTTTGAGTACAGCTGAAGGGTAAAGTACTCGACGATAACTGATCCCCGTAGAGTGCTACACTTTTTCTTCCAAGAGGGTCGCAAAGCCTCTTCTAGAAAAATATGCTGCCACACCTGGGCCGGTGTCGTGTCACAGATAGGCTGTTTACGGCCGGTCGTAGTGGAACCGACCCTACGCTTCGGCTTGTCCATTACCAAGAAAATTTGTGGCCCATGCCTCTCTGGAAGCGATTCCTTCCCTCACATCCCATGATAATTGCCTCGCAAATTAAGTCAAGGTCCAATACTTCGAGCACCTATGGAAGCTTTTTAACCCCAGCTAACACCCCTTTGGCAACCATTGTTTACGGCCTTCCTTTAGGCTCCTAACTTGATTACCAGGGAAAATCCGTTCCCCGTGCCGATTTCTCCTGTCTGAGCCCTGTCTGAACTTTTCTGTTTTCTTCTCCAATACATTAGAGCTTATGGAGCAGATATGGGTACTGTAGTTCCCTCTGTACGGTCAGATTTCCTTACAGTAAAATGTCTATTCCATAGGAGACTCGTCTGAAAAGCTCGAAGGTATGTTGGTGGAAGGATTGATCGACGCCAAGCAACGTTTTCTTTTTCTCCTACTGCAACAGAGGAAAACTGACGGCCTACCGTCCTCCCCACCAACCCTCCCCCCCCTAATCTTCACAGTTCACACTATTTTTCAGTATTCCGGGATGTTCTCAAAACTACTCCCCCTACTAGTTTCTCGTTTTTTGGATCTTCATTAGTGAAGGACGACAGTAGAGTGAGCTTGTTACCAGAAATGGGGCGTTCGTCGACGGCGCGGACTCCCTATTTACGTGCTTCAGGCCTCCACCTCAGGCTTTTCGACGACGTCGTCTCACCGCTCGGCCCGCCTTAATTAACTCATCGATGCCGCGGTTCCGACGGGTCTTTCTAGCTAACGTTGACACGCACAAATCGGCGCCTAATGGTGCCATATTTCGTAGGGTACCCGGTGCGACCCGCACCTTTACTATCGCTCATGACGTCGCTGCTCAAGCACTCTTTAGGTACGGTCTATCCACTACAGCTTTGTTTCCACCCGATCGATATATCGATTGGAACCGTCATTTTCATTTTTTTGCACGTAAAATATGTCGTGATGAATAATTTTTTTATCTTTGTGTATATTGGGACTTCGTGCCAGGACTCCCAAATTCACGGTATCCCTTCCGATGAGATGAGTCGAGATGAGCCTTAGTGATGTTCTTATATCCGTATTCTTTGCTTTTCGTTTCTCACCTCTTTGTCGAGTGAATTACCCGATTGTTTATAAGAAGGAGCTCTCCCACAACCACAATCATTAATACCGATAGGGTGATTTCCATTTGAGCCGTGAAAAACTAAATTAATCCAGGAGAGGAGCTCAGGCACGCGACTAGCCGGATCTATTCTGACCGACGAGTAGATTCAGCTTCTCGTTGTCACTAGCTTAATGGGATTACTATGATCTTTTAATCTTGAGAGAGTCCTACTAGGTTTACTCCCCCTGAGTCCACTCTGCATTCCCGTAGATAGCTTTACATCAGAATTTAAGATTCTTAAGAATCGAAGTAATTAAGATTCTTAAGAATCGAAGTAAATTTCCTTACCTAAGACCTACCTACCGAAAACGATTTTCTTTGCTGCTGTCGAATGCAAACGAGGGTCCACAAACATTAATGCCTTTCAGAAATAATGATTCAGGCAGCTATGCACACCTTATCCATCAAACCCACCACAGTTAGAAAACGTCCGGGCGTTCATCAAATTCATCAACTACCCCATTAAGAAGGGATGAGCCTACAGCCATTTTCACAAGTTTCAGTCAATATATCGATTGTTGGGACATTAAAAGGGGATGATGTCTGAACGCTCCACTTTTATTTCTAAACTTACTGCCACTAATATCTGCTATGCTCAAAATGTGAAGTTGATTCGTTACTTCAAATGAGTGTTACCATCTTCTCCATTCATGCCTTTTACAGGGAAGGTAGTCCGCTCAGCAGTCATAAATTGCGTTACTCCTTTTGTTCAGAAATTTGAGAAAAGATAGCAACATCAATCGTGTGTGTAGTCCATCTGCCGGGACACCTTAATTGACCCCATTCGGAGCCGTTACGTAATTTTACTACAAAGAGTCAAGGCTAATTGATACTCTAGTCTTCTGTGTATGCGCAGTTTTTTGAAAGTAGCCGGAGAATGAGTCTATGGATTTCATTCTGTAATAGCCTGTCTAAGAAGTCTTTGTCAATCTCACAAGGTTGGCGAGTTATAAACAAAACTCCGGCCTCAGACAGGACTCGAGCCCTTACTTCTGCTATCTGGGCTCCGTGACCTTATTCCTTACTCTACGGTGTCCTTGCCTTCTTCTTCAAAGGATCGTTCTTTCTACGTAAGCCTACTAATTGGCGCTGACCACATAATCACACTGACTGTGTGAGTACACAAATACATGGTTTGGGTTGAATTAGGGAGGATGTGTCTCCCTCATCAGTCCCTCAGAGTTCACAAGTGTTCCCCCATGGTAGACTGGCGGCACCTGCTTAGCTTTAAATCTAGTCATTTAGCATAACGATGATCCTATCTGGATATTGACACTTAGCATGATCACTTGGAATGCATGTCCAGGCTAGGCGGCTTCTCTTGAACGTCGCCTTTCCAGAGTTAAGTGCTATGTTAACGATTTGAAGAAAATTCATCGAAAAGAAACCGACATCGATTTTCTGATAGCCGGTGTTGTGAATACGATACGATGTCTCGCGATCAGGAGGATACATATTATCCTTATCCATTCCTTCGCAACTGAATAACCCCTTTTAAAGCCTTAGTTCACGATAAAAACGGTTTTTGGGATTTGTCTTCGGGATGAACCTGTGACCCCTGGTGGGGAAGCCGTCGGGTAGAAAAACGACCTGGATAGGGCGTGATAAGGGCCTTAAAACCGGCTTAGCCGACATACACACCCAAGGGCGAACGAGTGCTCATGACGTTGTAAAGGCTGTGCAGCGTGCACCATCCTATTTGCGACGCACACTTTGCACGCAGACAGCTTACTGTAGCCAGCCGTACGCATTGGCCCACAATTTTGGACAGCTTGTTCAAATCCCGTTCCCATGCCACTTTTGTCATCGTATTTTCGACCAACCTCTAACTTTAATATTCTTTTACAACTTTATATTTCTCTCACTAAGTTGATTTTTGCTTTTTCTTCTTCGCAGTATTCAGGATTATATCAAGTCCGTTATTCATCTTAAACAAAAATCCCCGATGAATCGTGAAATGTTCCTTTGACGACCTTTGGCATCCCAAGATGGGCTTTTAAAAAGGTGGCGCAGTATTAGTCACCACGTAGAATTTCCTACTCTCGTTGATGATCTTGTGAATTGGTGGTACTCTGATCGTACGGTAGCAAAAAAGCTGACAATGACTTTTGATGTTCTGAAAGAACCTGGCGATTGCTCGGACAGTCGCTTTAGTGCCGACTAGGTTTGGAGCATCATTTTAGAATCGATGAACATGAGGCATAACGGCACTCCTTACTATCGCTGCTTTCTTAGTGGAGACATGACTATGCTGGTATTATTTGTACAGTTTACTACGTTTATAAACTATTTATTTTCTAATTTAATCGTAGAGATGTTTAATTAGGCGTTTACTGGCAGCCAGTGTCGGCTGAACCTACCGAGAAATGTAACTGTTGAGTTAGACCGCAATGACAAAACTGTGTAAGGCTCTGCCCAAGAACAGCACGAGTGATCAAAAATGAGGTGATTTGTCATCTGTCGTAACAGGACCGCTTACCTCTAAATTACAGGGCACGTGCTACTTTGAAAGTATTGTTTACCTCGAGTAATGTCGGTAAACACCAAGAGAGTTTATTCAAGGAGATGGGCAGTAGGAACGGTTCTGTGTAATCGATCCGCCGCACGCGGCTGTCGCGGACCATTTGCCACATTATAACAGTTCTAGCGTTCTTCATACAGCTCAATCGCTATGCGACTATTACTTTTGGCATGATTCTACTCTTAGTTATTTTGTTCTTGAATTTCTTACTTACTGCTGCATTCTGCTACATTCCTTCGCGCGCGGCGTCTCTCTCGTTGCGACGTGACAATTTCGTTCCTACTGCACCACACCCGTTTCTTCACACTTACTATTCTCTTCCGCTCTGCGACCCTGCTCATCCTTCGCTCATTAGTCTGTCTTGACATCGGAGGGTGCTAACGTCCCTGCTTCACTTGTTACGAAGAGCAGTTTTTTCATGACCCCTTTATTTTCCTGCAACAGGCGATACGTCCTCATCGCCATCATTTCGATGATTACTAAATTATGATGGACTTTGTTTTATTGACTGCATCATCGCTGGAAAGCGCCTTCATGTAGCATTCACGTATCGGAGATACGGGTCGTCTTTTTAGTTCTTCGAGATTTGTTATGTCTGTAATGGCGGTGAGATTTTGGCACCACTTCCGAAACGTATCGCTCAACGATAGCCCGTATTGGCCCCTTTGATTCGGAAGAGTGTATGTCCTCATTTGCGTTACTGCCTTTGTTCTATGATATATCCGCTAGTGGCTTGCAGGCTATGCACCCTGTGACTTGCTTTCTGTGGCAGTGTGGGCAGACGCTGCATTTTAGAGGGTATTGGATAATATTCAGGATATTTAACCATACAGGCAGAGATGGTGTAGTTGCAAGTGGCGCACTTCACCTACACATAGTCACGGGTTCGAATCCCAGAACAAAATCTGTCTGGGTCAACCAAGCTATCCTTCTCTCCGAGGTAGGTCATTTGGTACCAGACTCGTCTGGGAGGATAAAAGCACTGACTTATACATCGGTTGGCCACCGTAAATCATTGTATAGGCCACATATGCATTCAGTACGCCACTGCGATTCTGAATCGAACTCGAATACGAAGCGCAACCCTCAGACGGGTGATCAAAGCCCAAAGGCTTTCGTTTATAGAACCACACGTCGTAACTATACGAATCTAATGTACTATGTACCGACCCATCGAATATTTCCGCTTGCTCAGATTTTCAGATGATTTTCACATGAATACCACCTCTATTGGAGGTGTGGTTATCGCAGTAGGCTTGGCTTTATTTTTGCGACCCTTATTGGTTAGTTCTTCTGAGATAATGAAGGTCTCGTAGTGACGTCGTTCATGGCGAACCCTCAAACTCAGTGTGGTGCCTATGTTGTTCCAACTCTACGAAAAGTATTTTTCGTTAAGAGGAACGCTGCAGAAGAGCCTTTTGACCATCTGACATTTTTGCGAGGAAAAACCGGATCCTGTCAAAGTACTGCCTTTGAGAAGAGATTGGTTTTCTTGCTCAACTCATGAAATTATACCCTTCCCCCACACCTCCCGCCATCGTCACCGTAATCCCACTCATCGATATCTCTGATATTAACAAAGAATTGCGTTGGAACGTTACTTGCTTGAGTCGTCTCCGTACTCCTTTAACAGTTCCGTCTGAAAACGCATACAGAATCCCCGAACCACGCTTGCCTCCATAAGGAGAATTTTTAGGGCATAGTGTAAAAGGGCTTTTAATAATTCCTCCACTGATCTGAAGGGATATTTTGGTTATCAGCTCTTCTGGGAACAGTTTGATTGTAGGTTCTTGTTGCTTCTTTGATCAAGTGACAACTATGCATGAGGAATAGCCTGTGGAGGGAACAAGCAGATCGCCTAGGATCAGTGCGGAATAGCACGATGCTATGTAATGTACATATATGTACTTTTCGGAGGTTGTTAAACTGCATGAGCGATTGTTCCATGGAGCGTGTTTGAATCATAGCTGTTCGAATTAGAAAGGCTAATGGAGGAGTATTCTACGCACGTCCAGAAAGCTCTTCTCTAAAAATTCCATTTCCTGGTTCTTTGTTATACCCTATGACCTGCCCTATTATGTCTCGCTTTTTAAACTCTTCATCAGTTTTGTAGATAAGCTTCTCTAGGTTCACGTTTCGGCTAGCTGCATTCTTTACGTCCCGAAAGGACCACAGCATTTTTGGCTATACCATCAAATGCTTCCATGGTCACTGAAGTTTGAGAAGTGTCTGAGTGCGGGACGTACGTAGCCCCCCCCCCCCCCCCCCCCCCCCCCCCTNCCACTGTAGGTGTGAATCTTTGAAGCCAACCTGCTGCCGATAGTATATTAACAGCCGATAATGTTATCTGCGGTTGGTCTTCATCCAAAAATAGTGTGGAAAAGCCAGTCCTATGAATATAAGGCTCCTCTTTCTGATTATGAAACATTCTTTCCTACTATACGAATTCGAATTGGTAACCTGGATCCGAAATGCTTCTATGCCTATGAAAAACCCATCAAAAGCCACCGGTGATAGCACCGAATCACCTTGTAATCATCACAGCGAAATTCGTGTATGTAAACTTCCCAGATTACTGTTTTTCCGTGCGTTGACCTCCTATTCTAATGCATCCTGAAACGGACATGTCAGTCAGATTCGTATCAGAAAACATTTGTCACAAGACTAGTGCATGGTTCAGTTCTTTCTCACTCTGTACATCCATGAACTGTACTTTTCATCATATCACATGTATCCCCTATCGTCCCGTTGACCGTCGACTTCTAAGTACAGTTCACGATAATTTTTATGTACCCTTTCCAAGTCGAAATGCGAAAGTATTGGTTAGGGGTAGTGCATCGTTGTTAAAGAAAGCGAGCAAGTTCGCCGATTTTGCGAGAAATCAAGCTCCTTGACAGTGGTGGAACTAGAAGTTGTACGAGATTACCATAGTTTAAATTAGTGACATGGAAGAGGTATTAGGACGAGATCTTACTTGTAGGGATTCCGCAAAGAACTGAATACATCAAGCCGAAACTGTCAGAATTGCCTTACACTGTCTCTATGTGTCATGGCAAGTTGTTTGCATTTCCTACATGGGATCCATTGTGAATGGTGGGGTCCGGGAACTTCTCCCCTAACACGGCGTCGCACACGCCGCACCCGCCGCCTATCGCAGGATTGCGATGAAAGGTTGGAGCGCGCAATTTGTGAGGTAGGGAGTCCTTTAATTACTTGAATTGGCTGACCGCTTTCTTCAATTTCAATACAGTCTTGACCGCCGCTTGCATAGGAGGAGTCATTTCAATTAATCAAGTCCAATAAACATGAAAACTAAAAAGAAACAGAAGAAAAAACGATAAAATCCAATGAAAAAGCAAGCCAGTCAAGGAAAAATATCGCGTCCTATCGATTTTCGGGAGGCGGGGTGAGTACGGTAACTGCAGTGACCTTTGCCGCATGCCGCAAGGGAGAATGCCGCGATAGGGGAGAAGTTCCGTTACCCTAATGGTGCAACCTCTACAGTGCCGTTGAAACTCGTCCACGCATACACATTAGACAATATTTGAGTCTTCATAATGCTCTATCTAGGACGTTTTCCGACCTGACAGCGGCCAATATTGTATACAATGGGGCCACAGATACATCCTAGCGGTATGCCTCATAAGTCACTCTTATCGTGAACTGCGCCTTGAATCAAAGTAAGTTCTGCCACTGAAACTCTTCTCATGGCATTAAACAAAGCAAAATTTCCAATGAAGCCTATTTAAAAAGTGCAGTTGTAGTGCATCAACTGCGGCAGCCCGTTTATCTTTCGAGTGAGTGGGTATGTCAAATGCCATTCATAGATATCTCTCACTCATGGGATTAGAACTTTGAGCCAGTAAGTATTCAGCCATTCGGGCAGTCCTATACGCTCTGTGGCTTAATTCCATTTTCCAGTGGGTTTTTTCTGACTTAGCCCTACCACCTGAAACGCATAATCATCCGGGAGCGATTTTCTTGAGATTAGGGGACTTTTGTAGATTGAAATCGTGGGAGGTTCACCACTTTGTTCGTCTTAAATAATTCTTTTTAACCCTGATGTCAACCTTGGAAAAGGAGTAGCTCCAGGTAGCTCGGTTGCAATGGAAGCTCAGAACCATCTATAGACTTCAATATACTTAAATCATTCTCCGGCTTTTGTATTAATCCAATGAAACAGCTGTCTTCGAACACAAAACACGAAGTTGAAAACACTCCCTCACTCCTAATGAGATTCGTTCCGCGCTATGTTTCTCCATCGGCTGCTGCTAATGGAAATGGTAAAAACATCTAGAACCGGGATTAAGTTCTGAAGATGTAGTCCAACTCCTTCTTACCAGATTACTTTTCTGTGAAGAAATTCACTGCAGTATAGTAATCGAACCTTAGACAGTCCTTACTTCATCTGTGGAAATGAGATCAAAACATGTGAGAGTTGAGAGTGAGTGCCCATTAGCCAATCTCTCTGGAACTGGCTCATGGAATATAAGTCTGAGTAGTTTTTCTTACCGCACCCAACAGCAACTGACCAATATCTAGATGACGGAATTTTGGAACGACCTGAACACGAGGCAGTCCTGTGGAAAGTAGATAAGCTCCATCTTAACAATATGCTTGATTCGAATCGGCAAAGTGTCTAATGGCCACGGCAGGATCAAATAGATATCCGAATTAACTTTGACTACTTGAATTACAAAAATAAACGGTGTTTTTTATGTCTCAACGGTGATGCCAGCCAATATCTTCAGAGAAAGTGAGCGACCTCGCACTGTATCGCTTCCTCTTCTTCGACTTCGCATAAATCCTATCGCTCTGCTTACTGAGCACATTTTTCATTGTATATCCTCTCATTGATGAGCAGGATTTCACTATAAGGATTCCTTCAAGAACAGTATAGCAGCTGATGTGATCCGTCCTTTTTCTTCCTTCGAGTCTGCCACTTTTTAATCGTATATAGGCCTTGTTGTGTAAATGGATTTTCACGATTTTGCGTAGGAAATTGCAAGGGATCTCTATTCAGTCAATTGGCTCGCAGAGTGATCTTCACTGCTACGCGAACCTTTGCCCTGTCTGCTTAACACCCTTCCTTAACGTGACCGTAGGCCTCTTATGTCTACTTTCACAATCTACGGAGGACCTATCTCTTGAAAGCGTCCGGTAGTTGGATATACTAGCTGCCTTGTTACAATGAGTACCGCGATAATGTTATGTGATAAGGTGCTGTAGAAGGAATGTGGGAGGAGAAGTTGAAACCAGCTAAAGAATGTCGCGGCGGAAACACGTTCGCGATTTCCTAATCAAGGGATCGGAATTTCACACTGTTCCGCTTGCGGGGCTTTGTGGGAGATTCTTTGATGAACTTCTCAGATCTTCTGCATGATTACGGCCCCGAAGACGATAGGCTGCTTTCATAGTCCGCCGGCCGGCCGGCCGGCCAGCGTGCCGGCGGAGGCAGTGCTAGGGGGAAGGAGGGAGGCAGACAGATAGGCAAACAGTCCACGCCCCTNAGGGGCGTGGACTGTTTGCCTATCTGTCTGCCTCCCTCCTTCCCCCTAGCACTGGCCGGCCGGAAGGCGGACTATGAAAGCAGCCATAGAGAAGGCGACGCGGCACTGATGTACGTCTTTTTTCAGTTTCACTTTTGTAAAAGCACATTTTGCTTTGAGATTGAGTAGGCGGTACCCTCCAAACAATAGCCCAGTACCTTCCAAAAATAATTGTTTTTGAGTCCTTTTTCCAAGCCATCAAAATATAGAAAAATGTGAAAAAATAATGAAACCTAAGGAAAAAAAACAGAGAGAAGTATGCGGCTCACTGTCGACCCGTCCTGTCCCACGATCCAAAAAATACTGCTGATCATTGAGCAGCGCTGTCGTCAAAAGGTTAATAAGATTGGTTGTTAAGAAAGTTGTGCGATTTTGAATTCGATATCAGAACCGGACAGTACTTGCTACTCAATTTAATCGTCAGATAAATTGCTAACTTAGGGCTTCTTTAGGTTCTGCCTACCTTCGTGCACTTTCGCCACAAAACCTGTCGCAAGTTTCTAATCGATACTTATAATAAGAGAAATGCTCACATCACTCAATCCCCTCCAATGTGGACGAGGTCGGGATTGTTAATATTGCATGAAGCTTGTGTTGGCCTCTTAGTGGTGGCAGACAAACAAACAAACAGGCACACCAAAGTAGTGATTTATACATAGTAAGTAAACCATAATAGAATTTTCTTAAAGGCACTGTTAACAAAAAAGTAAGGGTACCCTTTTTTTGGCGGGAATAGATAGAACTACTCTAGAATAAAGCGATAACAACGAAAAAGCGCAAAAAAACGAGGAACAAAAGAATTATAAAGGAACAAAAAAGAGCTGGAAAGAGGGGGTGGACGAATTCCACATTGAAAAAACTGCGGTTAGGGAGTGTTCGAGCGAGAATGCACGAAGGCGGCGCAACCTCTGCAATACAGACAACACATTGAAATTAACGGAGTTTCTAAAATAAAAAAACATTTGCATGCAATAATCTACCCAAAATATGTTAAAATCTTCAATAAACACGAGAATAGTTGAAGAAAGCTACCTTGAAAAATTCATAACAAAAAAACAATAGAAATAACAAACATAAAATAGAAATAACAGTCGAATACTAGCTCCTGTACGAGGCGGTCGATCAGCTGATGATTCCTGGCAATTTGCCAATCAGCGTATCGATTTTTCACCAACTTCGCTCCAGTGCGAATGTGGTGAAGGACAACTTGAACACGTAGTCAGCCTAACGAGGGGCGGAGGCCTCCCGTCCCCCACTGTTCCTGGCCTTATTGTGCCCTATCCAGCCGTTTTCCGACCTAATTCCTGCACAAATGTTATTAGAGGCGGCTTAGAATTCTAACCATGTGCATATCTTCGAAACCATTTATTCGTTAACAGTGCCTTTAATCTGGATATCAGATGTTTTCGCTGGACTCGAGAACGGAAAGAGTAACTTTTTTTGGAAAAAAGGTCTTCTTTAGGGTGCTTGGCTACGAGCAAACAATTTTTCAGGACTGCAGACGTAGTGTTTGATAGCAGCTATCACAATTTACTGAGTATGATAGTCATGTTGGATGTGTGACTTGGCTTACTGTGAACCCTCATGTAACGAATATTATTGTAAATTGAGGTGATATTAGCTTGTGTAGTGCCTTTCCTTTCAGCGATACTTAGAGCTTTTACATTCTTTCACTCATTATTAATTTATTTTTAACGATAGACACCTCATTGTCCTTACTGGCTATGTAGATGGTTGAGTGAATATATTAGGTTGGAGGATAAGTTCTGCAACACTTTGAACAAGTTCCTCCAGGTAAAAACCAAAGCCCTCTTCAAATTTTCTGTAGCCCTTTTCAAATGTTTTTACTGTAAAGTGTTCCGAGGGATTTTGAAAGTTGACATAAAAGGGCTTCGTGAAGAGTCTAGGGCCATTAGACTCCATAACGGATCAAGCTATCATCCAATCTATTGTCTACTACGAATTAATGCAGGGGCACTGTGAGAGCCGCAGCGGCTCATATCTGCGCTGCCTTCAAGAAGGACGTTGTTCACTATTCGACGGTGTCCCGTTGGTTCAGGCGCTTCGCTGCCGGAGGAGTTTTGTTCGAGGGCAGACAACGTAGCGGTCGCCCATCAGAGTGGAATTATTAATCTTTACTCAGCGCCCTTTAGATGCAGCCGAATGCGACCGGAATAGGATACACTCATACGACAACTGCTGAGCACATCAACGAGCTTGGCTACAGGTCAATACTCTCACGATTTATTCCTCATGAACTATACCTGTCTGACAAGACGACTAGGATGCACGTAGCTGACTCTCTTCCTCTTCATCCCCATCGAAAGGACTTATTGCGAGACATAGTGACCGGAGATGAAAGCTGGGTGCTTTACGTGAACCATACACGTAGGCGCCACTGGACTGCGCAAGAAGGGAAGCCACCTACGAAGCCAAAAGCAGGCCTCCATGATAAGAAGGTTTTACTGAGTTGCTGGTGGGACTGTGGTGGAATGATCTACTGGGAGCTGCTAGACAGTGGCACTACAGTGGCGTTCACAGTCTACGCTAACCAGCTGCAAAAAGTGGCGGACGTAATGCGAATGTTAGCCCTGAAAGACTTAATGTCTTCCTACTTCACGATAACGCACGCCCACATGTGGCAAACGAAGCGCGTCAAAAAATTATGGAACTCGGATGGGAAGTACTGCCACATCCGGCCTACTTACCGGATATAGCGCCTTCTGATTATCACCTATTCAGGGCACTAAGACCATCTGAGTGGCAGCAATTTTAATGATCGCCGTGAACTCAAGGGTGTAATTGACCACTTCTTTTCGTCGCAGCCACCGAAATTCTGGGAGAGAGGGATCAAGAAGTTGTCCGAAAGATGGGCACGTGTCCTAGATGATAATGGTGATTATGTTGTAGATTGAAGGTTTCGTTTAATAAGGAAATATGAAAATAAAGAACTCTTCCATAGTGTTGCAAGACTCATCTTCCACCAGGAAGCGAAGAGTGCCACGCTTTTAAAAAAGTGTTGATCCCGCCTGACCCCGCCTCATCTAGGGACGTTGATTAAGTTAGGGAGTCGTCTTAGACAGTGAGACAACAAGATATTGATATGGGCTTGTCGCCGTAGACAACTATACTGATTGTACTGCTATTTTTAGTCCTCTGAGGTTCCCCACATTCTGGCGTGCACAGCCACTAATACATATAACCTTTCGCTGTGATATATGAGATTCTCACAGTCCCTCGTTCGCGTTATAGATCTATGTATGTGACCGACAGGTTGTGGACAAGAAACTTAAAAGAGAAAATGGTTCGAGAAGCCCAGGTGATTGACTATGCGCTCGATGAGATTTCGCTAACAATTCCTCATGAAAAGGCTCGTAATTTATCATCAAATCACGAAGTGAGATGTGATCAGATAAAAGAGTTTGATTCCTGGTAATGTAGGCTGCTCAGGTTTGGATTCCCTTCAAAATCGCATAGGCACCTTCACGTACAATTGTTCTTGTCTTTGAAGAATGTTTTGTGATTCGAATGTGATCGGCATGTCGAAAAGAGTAGAGTTTTGGTGTTGAACATCCCCGCACATTAAGCTTGTTAACGACGATCAATGAGCGCTCATTGCCGTGCAGAAGTGACGGACCTATGCAATTTATCAAACCGGCTGCACCTGCTTCAATTTCATATGCATTTCTTCATGTCACTTACAAAATTAGATATTGTAGATAGCTTGGTTGGGGAAAGAATATTGGCAATGTTATCCTTGAAATAGTAAGCGATTATGATCTTCAGAATGAGATTTCGTAGCGCTGAAAACTTCTAGGTCGACATTTGCTTATTAATTACTTTACAAAGCAGCTGGTTCGCAAAACAGTGAACGAGAACTTGCCAACGTTCACCAGTCCATGAGATGGGAGCAGTCGCTGTCTGTTTTTTCCATTGCCTACTATTTCGTGTGCAAAACAGGACCAGATTTGAAGGCAAAATTTGTGATAATTTTGAGGCATCTATTTTGAGTGAAGTAATGGAAGCCATGGTGCAGAAAAGTGCAAAGGTGGCAAAGAAAGCGTGAAAATTATTGGATTTTGGAAGATATAAGATTTAATAAATAGCAGCAAGGTAGGGAGTTGTACGAGATGGTTGTCTGGCTGTCTGGGTCTCTCATGTAGGCATACTATCCGTCTCGTCCTGTGAAAAGTGCATAATAACAAAGCCGGCATAACATGGCCATCATATTAAACTGATAGGAACGTATGTTGGAAATCGAGTGCACGCTGACCATATTATGTTTTATTACTCGAAAAAGGCTGGACGACACACAGTCATTCCGCAATATCAGCAATCTCTTGGCGGAGAAACATCTAGTAGAAAGCAATGGTGGAAACGATTTGTACGTCTCAATTCAGGTGAGGACGGCTGGGACGACAATCCATGAAGAGGTCGGTCATCATATTTCGACGACCTCGAACTTCTAGAAGCTGGGAAGAAGGGCAAGAACAGAAGGGTTCGTTGTGGACCAGTTAACGCTTGCACGTCGTCCAAAAAAGCTTCGCAAAGTAAGAAACAGCTGTATGAGTTTACACGACAGTTACTGTCCGACAACAATTATATACAATAATGTGTATGAGTTTTCACCTCTTTATTGCATCGAGACGAAGGGGCTTCTCCTGTTAAGGACCTCGTCACCGGAGTTAGGTCTTCGCTTCTTTTCAGGAATGTCGATTAAAAAAGTTCTGCGTCACAGCGTATGAAACACAAGAGAATCTGAAAGAAGCTCACGTTAGGGCGACGATGTGAAGTGTTTGGTGGCGCTAGAGTGCAATCGTTCTAGCTTGCTGAGCAATAAACATGATGTTAACAGTGAAGAAATCCATGCAAAAAAGGCAGTGCAGTAAGAACAGCGACGTTCATCATGCTCAGCTTCATGGCCTCCGTACTGCAGCTCAGGTCAAACGACCGAGAAAGAAGCAAAGATTTGTCTTCCATCACGACAATGCACGTCCTCACACTTCAGAATGTGCCGCCAAATTCATTGCCTACTCATCATTCACATTTTCTCACAGAGCACCTGCAAAACTACCACAACCACTCGCTGGAAAATTCTCAAGTGAACTGCGAAGTGAACCCATACAAACTTGGTTGGTTTGGTGGGCGGTGTCAAGTTAGCCGATGCCCATGAGCCTGGATTACATCTAAGAGAAGAGAATGTTTTGGGGTGGTGTAGCGGCAAGTGGCGCACTACCGCACATCACACACAGGGTCACGGGTTCGAATCTTGGATCCGCCTGGCCCAACCAAGCTCTCCATCCTTCAGTGGGTTAGTTAATTGGTATCAGACTCGTCTGGGAAGAAGATTGACCTGTACATGGACTGTCCACAGTAAGTCATTGTAGAGGCCATATATGCAGTCAATATGCCACCACGATTCTTGATGGAAGTCGAATGCGGGGCACATCCCTCAGACTGGATAGATTTACTAACTTCAAGAGAATTCATCCTTCATACGTTATTTCACGGGAATGTATCATCAGACATTTGTTTGAGTGGGACAACTTACCTGAAGAAAACAACAGGATAGGATTTCAAAAAGGAAAACAACTGGTCTGAGCTGTGGGTTGGTTTCTCGGTGGATACATATGTTGACAGAAGTTCGATGCTCAAGCCAAAGCACTTCCATAAGAACAGGAACGAAATTAAACAATTCCCGAACCCCTTCAATTTACACGATGTGCGCCCTTGCTATCTACAACATAGGGCCAACCCTTAGGTAATTATAAGCCCTCCCAAAGAACCCCACTGACCTGTGGTCGAAAAAATAAATGTAACTTTTGAATTCCTGTCTGTTAGGACAGGTCTTTTTCTCAAGAAGTGTTCTAGAGAGCTTCCGTGGGGTGATCCGTTGGTACAAGAAGAGGGCTGTAGGGTGAATCAGGAGGAATTGTCTAGCCAAGACTTCTCAATTTTTTCTGAATTTCCATCGAGATTTGATGTCAGCTTCTCTCAAATGAAAAATAAATCTGTTTCGTTTTCCTTTCATCTTGTAGGCCACACGGTCAAATTTCATACAGCAGATACCTTTGTTAAGTGTAGCATTGCTAGGCAGTTACCCCGGCGAACAACTCGTCCTTTATCCCGTCCTCATTAGAGAGCCTTCTTTGGATCAACTTCGGCTTTAGTGATGAAGATCTAGGACCGGGGGTAGCTGAGCCACTATTGGAAGACTGCATGGGCGACAGCGCACAGTTCTCATCGGCAGCGGATAGTCAATCAGAAATTTGGTGAGATCTAAAAGGAGTAAGGAGATATCAGATCGTGTGCGAAGGTGTTAGTGACTCAACGCATGTGGGACTTACTGTGGAACCCGAGGCTTCATTACCAGATCTCCCCTATGATTTAATTAAACTTTCGGACAGCCCCTATCTCAAACGACTTGAAAGGAGGCACAGTTCACGATAAAAATGATTTCTGCGATTTCTCTATAGTAGAATGAATTCGAGGTCCCCTCGTATATCATATTTGGCGCTATTAGGCTGGAAAAGGGCTTGGTTATGGAGTTATAAAGGCTCAAAGGCTGTCCTGTGTGTGTACACGCGGACGAGTTTTAATGACATTGTAGAGGCCGCACCACTCACAGGGGTCCCCATGTAAGAAGTTCAAACAAATTGATATGACCCATAGCGACAGTAAAAGGCAGTTTTGTACAAATCTGGCTTCAAAATCAGCTCTTTGTGCAACTGCAATGACTTAAATCTCGTCCAACTACCCCTTTCATCTCGTCCAAGCTCTATTTTCCCTCATCTAAAGAGCCATATTTTTTCTCAAAGTTGGCGCATTTTCTTGCTTTTTCCACTACTTATGGATAGTTCCCAACCTACACTTCAGCTTTTTGAATAAAAACGGGTACATCAAAATTGTGGTGAATTGTGCCTTTAGAAGGTAATTCTCAAAAAGATGGGCTCAGAAAGCTTATGGCGACATCGACGTCATCCCCTTGACCGTTAGCGAGCGTCTGAGTTAGATGAACTTTACGGAATGCGGAACTTGACAGACAAATGACGAGACTCCAGCGGTGCTCTGAGATTTTTACAGCAATTTATGTAGTGTGGCCTGGGAATCATGTGTAAACCTAAGAAAGGTATTCCTGATTTTATTTTTGTAGGCCTTAAAACTCAACAAAATAAAATTTGCTCATGCTCTGGCACCTCAACCCTTTCTCATTTCCTATCACTTAGCTTACCCCAAGCCACAACGAAGTACAATGCATTCATTTTTGATTCGTAGCCACAAGCAACACAATGGACATGCTTTTCATTTGTCGCGTTGATGAAAAATGACTGGTTACCTTTGGAGGGGTAGAAACGCCGTTAATCCTAATCTGAGAAATTCCGTTTATAGCCAATTTGGCAACAAATCAAGACAAGAACAGAAGCACTTTACCTTCAAAGCCGCCCAGAGCAGCGATAGGTTTGCTCGACCGCATTTCCAACGTTAAGTTAGCAAGGGGAAGATGAGTCCGGAAAGCTAACCTGGAAACAAACTAATGTTCCTGCAGATTATGTCATTGTTGGCGACGGGCCCTGTCATGAGGGCCAAGTGCGCCCAACTGATCGGACATGGTTGAGGCGTACCTGGAGATCGCCGGGAACGTGAGGACGGCTGTACAGGTTCTCATTATACTCCTTACTCCGGGTAGCTTGTCAAGCATTCCAACTTTTCCATAAATAGCGCGACGTTTCCATGAGCCCGACCAACCTTTCCTTCTTGATTTCCTAGAATTTCAGCTTTTTTTTNTTTTTTTTGGTTTTTTGAACTCCCATGCGTACTTCCCATAGTGCACAGCGCTGCATTCGTTTATGTCAGCGTTAAAAAAAATCCGTGAAGTGGAGAGAAGATGAATGAGGCGTGTTGACGGAGAAGTCGAGGACGACGCCCAGGGCGACGACGCAGTCGCACCACGGCGGTTACGGCCTCTGCCATTCATCATCATCGCTATTGCCAGCGCGTTTTCGTCGCGAGAATGCCACCAATCGCCACCATGATGTACCTTTGGGAGCTAAATGGTTCTTTTTTGCCCGCAGCGGTTAGAATTGGATAAGGACGATGTTGGAGAGCGGTTCGGGAAGATATCACGGGTTCCAGGCGAATTTGGAGGGAACATAATCAATAAGACATTATCATAATAGCTCTGCAAGAACTACTCTACTGAAAATAGCAGCCCAGAGGAAACAGCTGCGTCACCTGAGCTTTTCCATGTACTTATATTTAATATTATTTCTTATTTATTTCCAGTTGCTTTGTTTATTTCATTCAGCAGCTATGATCAACAATGGCTGACCAGTTGAGGTTCACCTCTAGAACTATTTATCAGATTAGGACATTCATGACCCAGGGAAAGTAATGACAGCACTGCACTGGAACATTTCGTGGGTATACAGAGCTTGATTCTTCATGGTTCCTTGTCGGTTGCCCCATCCTTGAGGGAGGGTGCACAATGAAAAACAAAAAAAAAGGAAAAGGGAAGTTGGTAAAGAGATACCGCTAAAAAAAGAAGGGAGTAGGAGATGGTCAGGAAATGGAAAGGCTGGCAACATGCGTTCGCCGACTAGAATGCAGAGACTTAGATGCTCTATTTGGAAAGAAATTCCAGTAACGACCAGCATTTCAAAAGAAGCATTTCCAACACAGCCAGCAGAAGGAGCTTGAGTATATAAGTGAGCTATATGTAGAATAAATTCTTGTTTAAAACTTTATAGCTCAGCATGCAACCCTTCTTGATATACATATATTGTATCTCAAAGATGAAGATGCTTAGTTTCATTAAATACCGACCGGTGCTTGAACTCTGGCCTGGCTGATCACCGCCTCGCCATGAGCATCCGAGAAGTCCGAAGGCAGGAAGGAAGTCATATCATGGCTGTAGATTAGAGGAGGCAGGAAAAAGTGCATAGATCAGGAATGGGAGGTTGTGCAGTTACCATTTGGGAATGCAGCACTACCAAGGCTGTTTTTGAAGGAAGGAGATATGTACATGGATACACTGTGAGGATCAGGAGGAGTTACGAGACTGACGCGTTGCCTAGTCCTAATTTCATGACTTTTTTGGTTAAATAAAAATTAATTTAAAATTCGAGAATAGTAATTTGAAATTTCAGTTGTTTTTGATAAATAATCAAGCCAACCGTACCAACATTCTTAACTCAAATTTGAAAATTTGTCCTCTTCCTCTTCAGCAGAAAGGATAGCCCTGACAATAAACAGGAGCTCCTGGGTTTCAGATCGATTTGAGGCTCATTGTCGTTTTTCTTCTCGACAACCGTATAGAAGGCTTAAACGATCGGGTCACCCCTTCCCTAGCATAAAACGACACGGATTTCGAAACGTTGACTTACGTTGAATTCACCAGCTTATCCAATTCTGTTCCGCTAGATAGCGTTCTGTTTCAGTTTGAGCCACGGTATCTAGGAAAAATTGCTTTGATAGGTCGTTTCCTAATCAGACTTTCATAAGACTTCCCCTCAACACCTTCTTTTTGGTCTTGAGCAGAAAGAAATCAGTGATGGCCGTGTCGTATGCGGATAGAGATTAGAACACTTACTCTTATAGACGCCTTAGGATCAGATCAGGTTCTTCAGTTCGTTCACGGAGAGGACTATCCAATAGAAAGATATGCGGGGTTGTAACCTGAGAAGAGCGCACTTAAAAAAGGATGTCGTATGGGCTATTAAAGTCCAGTTATCCAGCCCGTTGATGCTGAGGGCGGTGTAAGCGAACTTTTACTTTCACTGCGCTGTTTCTCAGCCGTACTTCCCCGTTACAACGCTATCTACCGGCACATCATTGGCGATATATCCTTCGCAGTGATGTATAAGACTGACTTAATCGTGAACTGTGCCTGTATGTAAGCAGACAGGAAAGACCAATTGCTTCTAACGAACTTTTACAGAAGTCTAGTAATGAATGAACGGAAAAAAAATCCTTCGGGGACATCAATTTATTTAGTACTTAACGAAACCTGGAGAAAATTAAAGTTGCGAGCAAGCTTTCAATCGTTCATCGATATTCCTCTATTATTCTAAGTTTTAAGATATTCTAAGTTTCTGTCCTCTAAGTTAGGTTCACCTTACATTGTATGAAATAAATAAATTAGCATACCTCGGCCAGTCTTCTCGGAATCCATTTCCATTTCAAGAATAAAAGCCTTCATCGTTTTGGTTGACCCATTTCTTGCGTCGTTTACCAGTTCGAGAAACTGATGAGGAAATAGCGAAGACAAAGGGTTATACCAAACAACCAAAACTCATACCCTTTTGGCATTTCGTAGGCATCTGTGATGGAAATGCGGGAGGACGTGGCGTTGATCGGCCCCATTCTGGATCGAGCCATGCGTTCAACTTCTTTTCGAAGTAGTGTTTCACTTTAATTCATGTTTGTCGTATAGGGAACTGAGACTCCCTAAGTTGCCAAGGAGGATACGGGCCTAAGCAGCGGCATAGGTTCCTGTGAATTCCATCGGTTCTACGTTCCTAAGGTCACTCTTGTGACCAACTTTCCAGCACTTCTATGTTGAAGCTATGTGAACCTGAAGTAATCTGTTCAACACCTTTTCCTCCACAAGTTCGTGTCTCTCATAACTATGCTACGGCTAGCAGAAGCTAGCAAATGATGAACATTAATTCGCCCACCCCATCCGCACGTGCTATGGTTCCATTTCAAAGCGGTATCGAATGGATGTACCGGGTTGGAGGATGGTCTCAGATCTGCTTAACTGCTTCCTATGTCAGTGTTTTTCTGATTTTATGATGGGCAATGGCTCCTACATTCAATGCGTGAACAGTTTGCGTGACGGTCTTACGTGATTTCCTGTCCGAGTCTCAACAATTGAATTGTACTCCTCCTAAATTAGCAAGGGAGGAAATACTATGTCATCAGTGAACGTCATTTTGAACTTCACAAAGTTTCTTTTGAGTGGTTCCTGATCTACTTCGATTTAATCGGTAGTAGAATGAGGGGTAGTCATCCGTACTGGGCTTGAGGTATCCCTCCTGTGATGTAAAGCCCCTTGTCTTGGGCATGGGTTTTTGGGATCGGAGTCGATGTATCCCTCGAGCCCTTTTCTCGAAAGTCTTCAGTCTCCTTTTGGGACCTTTCCGCGGAAATCGAACAGGTGTAACGGGCTAGCAAACGCAAATGTTCAGGTACATGAAGTCTGGCTCTGCACACATGTGTACAAGGTCATTTCTCATGTAAATGACTCTTTTATGCCGCAAACATAGCCAATTCATGGCGCATTCCGAAAAAAATGGACTGGAACCTACCATCTTGCCTTCTGAAAGGTAGCCCTGTGCTCCCATACTACGCTATTAATTGGTACTACATCACGAATCAATCATGGAAATGGGAAGGCAAGGAGGTAGGTAGCACGTGGCCATGATACTGGGCAAAACTTTTAGTGCTCGCAGAAACTGCAGTCATGTCCCCATAAACATGTGAAGAAGGGCGGGGTCGTGTGGTTTGTCCGTTGGGCGTTAACAGCAGGACGTCCCCGGGGGAGGAAGGGAAGTGCGTAGGGCCAGCTCGGCTCCGCCCCCACCGGCCTCTGCAACTGCCTCGACTTGTCGACCTCAAGACGACGAACACACGTCTTCATACTACTACAAACCTGAATTCGGACTGGTCATCAACGTCTCATTTCATATGTGCTAGTTGATTGATTTTACCTTAGTACTAGCCCCGATTTTGTTTTTTACACCACTGCCTCCGCTGTATTCCTCCTCATCGACGCTCTGGGCGTCTTTATTTAACCTGAACAGGGGCGGGCGTGTATTCGTGCGGCTGCCTTCATTGTTCATGATTACGTAAAATGTTAAATCCGCTATACATACAACATCGTCCATCGACGGCACCGAGTATCGGGCCGCCAAGCTCACCACCCTCATTGCACAACCTTAAAGAAGTCGAGGAATTGAGGTCAGATTTGGTTAACGTGTTTCACGGTTGTTCGTTTACCTCGTCTTCTAGCACTTTTTTTTTTGATATCTCGATGGTATTTTCTTATTTTGATCTTTTTGAAGCGAGCACTTATAGATTTTCATATTCTTACTGGAATCTCGATGGTAAACTCCATCTATTTTTTGGTGAATATTTGAAGTGAGTGAATTACGGGGGCTGAATGTGGAAGGTAGCATTTCGTTGATCAAATGCTACTCCAAGCCGAACAACCCTATTGCTTATTCTTATTTATAAGATTGCTTCCACGATCGTTGAGGGTAATATCTCGAAAGTTACCACAGATCTAGGAACCAATCATTCTATCTACTTACTGCATTGTGTTTTGATTTTGAAGGATATCATAGGCATGGCGTGTCCTCCCATGCCGTGACGGCTTACTACTACTGATTACGGTGTTTGTATTTCAGTGTTCTCACCATTAAATTGTTTATTGTTTAGTACGTCAATAGACATGCCGCCAAAAATATGAACATGGTACGTAAAGATAAAAACTCAAGCTGAAAAGATTAATTTCCATGACACTACATGATGTTTATACGCATCCTTTTTGATGAAGTAGAGGACTTCCCATACTGGCTGGAATAGAAAGGCAAAACTGTGGCAATCCCTCCAAAACTTGTCTACTTCTAACACCCTTTATTTACTTTTTGCTGGCCTTTCTCCGCATTTCCCCTCTTATCAGAATCTAATCCATTCCAAATAAGTTCATCTTTGCCAACAACCCATTCAGTTGATTTGGCGTCCGGTTTCCCTCTCAGTCGTAGGACATGGCTGAATATTACTTCATAATTCCGGAAAGCTCCCTTCAGAGCACTCTGTCTGGTTGATAACTCACGAGTTTCTTTCCCATTTCGATTGGCTGCTAGTCGAACTCTGAGATCTTCAATTATAATGCAGCTAGGGCATGCAAGAAGTGAAAATCCCGTAAAAACTTTCTGAGCTACTGGCTTCTGCGTCAATCAGACAGGGACATCTGTGTGAGTGCAGTTTATCACACTGGATTACAAATGAAGGGGATTTGATACAGCCAACTGATGTAAACATTCAGCTTTAAAGATATGTTAGAGATCCCTGGTTTTGTTTATGTTTACCTTGAAGCCGTGGGAGATGGGAGATTTAGAGTTGAGTAAGCGTTCAGAATCGTTGAGAATGTGGTACGAGCTACTGAGAGCGCGAAAGTAATGAATTATTCGACAAATTCAGGCTGCTGCTTCCTTTCGGCGACACTTTCGCGCATTTTGTTCAGCGGACGTTCCCGACTTTTACTTCGCTTTACTGGAGAAACCAACAAAGCGAGGTTACCTCTACCCCTCTCCTGGTCTAGGAATAGAAGGCTCCCAATGGACAGATAATCCCTATCTCACTATGTGAGGCTATTTCGCCAAAAATTTGTCCGGAATTGGAATAGACCCCTAGCTGCACTTCAGAGTACCCGGGCACTCCCATATTCTTACTTGTACTAATGAAGGAGCTGAGATTTGCTTTAACCCTCTCCATTTTATCCAGATACGGACTAATGTTAGCGAAGATACCGACTCCTCGGTCATTGTGAAGGGATTCTCGGCGTGCTTTATGTTTGTCGTATTGAATATTCTGCTACTGCATACTTCCATAAGTGGATGAGGGGCCTAAAGAGCACAACCAATGTCTGGACCTCTTTCCATGAATCGCGCTAGTGTTCAGTCTCTTTCACTCGAGAATTTTCAGCAATTCATTGAAATTTCGATAACTTGGCAGCGTCCAGCTTTTTGTCGATGCTAGCGAATCGCCGTTTGTCCCTAGTTACATCCATTCCGTTGCTTGGCCCTCGCATATGCCCAATGAAAGCCATAGATGACGTCAAAAGAGTCGTCCTTGCATTGCGCACTTACATATTCGGAGGGAATCTCCTCATAGTTCACACAAAGGGCCTTAAATGCACCTGCCTTCATGGGTAGGTTTTCGGGAGGCCCACTCAGATGTCCAGTCACTGAGATCGCCTTCTGCCATCATTTGCACAGACATTATGTCATGTTGCAAAAGATGGGAATGACACACTCGTTGCCCTCACCTCGTCCCAAGGATGAGTTTCAGACTCCACTCAACCACCTATCATTTCACTGAACCATGGTGTTATGATGGTGGAGGACTTGTCTGGGTAGGAGCTTAAGACTTCTTGAACATCGAAAAACAAGCGCTCAAATGTCAGGGGATATCAGCAGAAGACGAATGCATGGCTTATTTGAAGACATTCGCAAAGGCCTACCGCTTTACCACCTACACAGTTGTTTAACCAGACACTCTAATTCTCAATGAATTCCGATACAACGCAGTAAGAGTAGTATTCGCAGTAACTTCCGAAGTATGATCAGGAGGAACAGAATTCCCACTGAAAGACGGCACAGGGTCTTAAACACGGTGCCGGTGCTGATCGGGGTGGGAAAAAACCACTTGAGGACATTCAAAAGCGGTTATCGAGAGTGAGTGGGAGTTCAGCACGCAAGTAGACGAGTTTCTCGGAGTTACCGTGGAGCTTAGTCGATGAATGATGGCTGTTGTTTCTGGACATTCGAGAGACGTATGCTATTATGATTGTTCACCTTTATTCACCTTTATCGTTCCCAGCTCAATTGCTTGGGTAAAGTAGTCGATCAGCGTGGTAGAATTGCTCTGCTGACCGACTGAATTATGCCATTTTCGAGGCATTTTTATGGCTAGAATGGCTCAGTCATCCCATTATATTCGATATGAGTCTGTTTCGGGAGGAACAAACCGATGGTGTTTATCTGGAACACAGAGTATGACGGAAATTGATGAACTGGATGTAGAATAAATTCTCAGAAATGGATATTAGACAGTGTAGGATCCCACTTGGTTTGGAATGAACCACTCACCGTTTGGAGGTGGGAGATCGTTATGTTGTAGCTGGATTAGCACCATTTTTCGAACCGCCCCGTAGTCACATACCTATGTGACAGCAAAACGAAACATGTGGGATTGTGAGGCATTGATCCATTAGGGACAGAATCGTTCGAAATGTCCATCACCTGTGCTTAGAGCGTATTTTAGAATTAGAAAAAAATATCCACCGTCTTCAGTTGTACGTGGTGGGAGCCAGATGAACTTCTGAAGAAATTCCAAACATAGATATTACCGTAGTAAAAGAGACCGTATGGTGGCACGTTTATGGCTAAATGATCAATCGACCGACCCCTATCATGATCCCTTCTAGACTAGTGTAGGAGAAGGTGGCCTAATAGAAATGGACTGTACGTGAATGGCGATTATCAAGGGCAGGCTCTATACGCTGACCTTTCAACACTTTGTCCCCACCATTCAGCAGGGGGTTACATTCCAAAGCCTTACACCAACCTTCGCCAACTTAGTGTTTCGTGATTCTGCGTTAAATCTTTTCGACTTAGATATTTTTTACCGTAACTTTATAAGGGTGGTTACTGTATCTGTGTGACACTGCGGGAGACACTGTGAGACACTACTAAGCATACCCAGTCACTACTCTTACTATGTTAGATCGGAATCGGTTACCGTAAGATAAACATCGAGCCAGGTGGGTTTGTGAGGTATTGATCCATCAGGAACAAAATCGTTCAGAACGTTTATCACCTGTGCTCAGAGCGTATTTTAAAATAGGAAAAATATTCGATGTTGATAGAGTCCGTTTTGAGTTCGAAGGTGTGGGTGGCTTGTGACAATCAGCCCGTGAACCCATGAAAGTGTAATTGTATTTATTCGTATGGGGTGACCTCCTTCCCATCTTCGTCAACCAAAACGCAGTAACAAAGTTTGAATAGAAACAGAAACAATGCCGTCATCCAGTCAAGAAAATCTGATGGAATGCCCAAGACTTTGATGCGCTACTTCACCGATGTTTTTAGACAATCTAACAGCCTCCTTTACAGCTTATCAGAGCGAAAATTGTGTAATGATTAGAAAGCGGTGCATTCCATCTTCACAGTTCAGGGAATAAACCCCTCTAAGGACCTCAGACAAGTCTTCATCATCATTTCCCTTTTCTCTCCAAAGACAGGAAGACAAATATCTTTACGGCTCCCAGTGGAGGTAAAATGTTAGGCCCTTTTCGAATGACAGATTGGCCATAAGCAGTTTTTCTGTTTTTGTGTCAATTCACTGTCAAAAAATGATCTACTTCACCCAGATTCTTCGAGTTTTTCCTCACCAGCCCAGTTGTTCAAGCAACGTTGCTTTGTGGGCCATGTAACGAAGGTGTTCCTGTCGGTTTCTTATCGCTTGGGTGTAAATGATCGATGCAACGCCTCGAGACGAGAGTGACTGATGGACCGTTTGTCCTTTAAGGCATGTATACGTCAGGTTTGAGCTTTCTTTGCTCTTCCAAACAGAACATACACCACCCTAGGTCTCCCTATAAAAGGAGGGAAAGGCATGATTAGAATTGAGGCGGATATCTATTATAGTAAGCGCCATATTCGGATGACGCCATACTTCGTGAATCATCGAATAAAGGGTGCCGACGGTATTGAAACAGGAAGTCGTTCGGCAGTATGTCAGTAATTGACGTCAGTAGGCTCTTCAGTAGACCTCGAGGAGAGCCATGTATTTGAACTCTTCGTTGAGTTGTAGGGTTCTCACAGTTATACCTATTCTTTCATTAATGGCTTGAAAAAACCATATTTCCCTAAATTGCTGCTCGGAGCTTCAAGCTGACCCTGCTTAGAGCGAAAACCATAGTATGGACGACGGTAGCGGTTGCATTCGTGGTTAACTGTACCCCTTACCCTCACTATCACTGGTCGTGTATATTCTACGAAATTGAGGTGGTCTCAATGCCTGGGATCTTGAAGTCTGGGAGCATTCCGATGGGCTTCAAGATGGTCCCTAGCCTATGTATTGTATATATCCAGAGCTAACATTTTGCTGCCTTAGAATTTTACTGACTTTCTCGCCCTTCATATGTAGATTATCAAGAGCCGGTCGGTAATGCTGTCTTCTGCTTAGAAAAACTGGACTTCTTTTAGGAGTGTTGACTTGAGTTCTTGTTGTACGTGTTATAAGATACCTACCTATGCGATATTACAAAAAACCCCAGGCGGAAATGAATTTACTGCCGCTCAACAACTACGAAGCTTTGAAGAGTATACTCATTCACCGGGTTGTATAATTTGATGTAACTGGTCCAAATCGCTTTTCACGCCTGCTTGCAAAACTGAAGGCGAGCATCAATTTTACGTTATCGCAGTCGTCTGCTTATTCTGCATTGGAGGACCTTGAGTTGCTTCTTTTTTTCAGATAGAAACAGCTTTGAAAACCTAAAATGCCTTCAAGGGTCCATGCTTTTTGTTCTCACAATAATGCAGCACCAGTAGATTTGCGTGAATGTTCCCAGGCTCCAGTAAGAAGGATATAGAAAACACTTTTCTTGAGTTATAAAGGAACAGACCTCATTTGGGACCATTGAAGGGGATGAGGTAAATTCGTGCTCCCCACTACAGTCAAAATAAAACGATATCCGTCATCCGCTCTTAATTATCCTACAGAAGTTGTTAAGCACATTGAACGGTATCTAATTTTGAGAGAATCATACCTGTGTCCTATGCCCATTCAAATACTTCCACGAATGGGAAAAAATCAAAATGCTTGGCACAACCTGCTGGGACTCGTCAACGCCACAGGAATCAATCAATAATCCAGAACGATAAAATACTAGATCTTGAAGCTCGAATATTATCCAGCAAATTATCCCACTTTTCATCCCATTCCTCTCCCGCATGTAATGTGAACCTGAGCTGGATGTGGGTTGCACACGATGGGCAGTGAGCAATTGCGAAGCAGTTAAGACGTCTTTTACGAGCGACAGTTTATTCGTGCTAGCGTCAACGATTGTGTGTAATGAGATGAGACATAATAGCGACGTTTTAGTGCCAGTTCATCTGAATGCAGCTGATCTGCCATTTGAACCGACGGGGTGGGTGAAAGCAGAGCAGATGCTACAAAACCCTGCACTTTAACACCCGGAATGCATGGTCTGCAGATAATCTCGAACCCATTGACTCTCTCTACGCAAAAAAGGCTTGGCAGGGAAAAGAGAATAGAGGCAATTAGGGAGCTTCCAATGTGTTTCTGCAGAGTGGGCATATCAGAGCCTGGCACAATTTGCAAAAATCTATGGGTAACAATGACGAATATCCGAAAAAAGGGCTGAAGGCTTGCTGGTCGATTAAGACGTCCGAGAAGCGTTTGTCATTGGAGACGTTTAGATGTGCGTTCTCCCTAAATGATGTTTCCCGAAGATGAACTTATGTTCCCTGTTTTATTTGTTTTGTACTTCATGATTAATTAAGCAGGAGGAAACGGAGGACTTGCAGGCCTGGCTTTGGCTGACCCACGTGATCGTGGGTGTAAGACACTGCTTGCTAATGTGGCACTTTCTGCTGGCTAATGGATTTCTACAAAAGCCATGAACATTTTTCTTTGCACCCGCTATCCAGAGGCTCCTGTAGAGCTGCTCATTTTGCTAAAGACGTCTTTTACTGAGTTGGATGCCTTCTCGATTAAGTGCTCTAGAAAAAGAGGAAATCATCACGAAGGCGTCATTTTGCTTCTGGGAAGCATTGCTCCGCTGGGGGAAAGAATGAACTGCTACAAGTTTTCTGATGTTTTTGGAATAATTTAGAATTATCTAGCATTTGGATCAGTAGAAAAGAATATCCAGACTGTCATGATAGTCGGCACAGCTGCAGCACCTCCATCTCTGTCTGTTTTTCGACGCTCTGATCTGTCGGGATTCTGTTCTATGAATTCACCAACTCATTTTATCACAATCTACAACATCCCGGAGCCGGTTCAAGGTTTTTTGAAGTCAGTCATCGTGATATTTCCAAGTTCGCCTGCTCTCTGAACTGTTGTGGGCTCGAAAGTCCCCTACTAGTAGATCTCGCTGGGGCCCACAGTAGTTGACTGTTGTTGTTTATATCATTGAGATGATCCACCTTTTAGTGGGATGGAGAAAGTTCCTGGCGGTTTAAATCTGTAGACGACAATCACCTTCATTCCCATAGCTTTGTAGAATTGTTTTCTATCCTTACTCCGTTGTGACACTGCTTTGACAGTTCTTGTTCCTAGATTCGACTGCTTTGATGTTACCCTAACTGTTCCTGTTTCCCTAACTGACCCTCGCCATTTGCTTCACGTTTATTTGGAAGCTCTTTGGTTTTTCGCGCTAGAGACAAATCTATCTCAAGAATAAAACAATCAAAAAACTATTCTGTGAACTCGAAATAAACAAAAAGGTGGTATCAAGCACCTAATCAGTTTGTGACCACCCAATCCCCATAAGAACCACAATTTACCTCAACCCTGTTTCGGAGAAACAGCTAATGAATTCTATTCTAAGTTTTGCTTTTTCGAGTAGGAGAATTTCATCCCCGTTTACCAATTGATAACTCATAAAATACGTGTTTACAAAAACTGACTGGAATATTTGGTGTAGTCGTTTCTACATTCTGTTTTTCGCCTTTTGTTGTTTTCTTTTTTTTTGTTTCTATTGACTTTCTACTCATTTTAGATATGTCTTTTTTAATCACTATTTTAAATGATATCGAGACCATGGTTCTGATCAATCTTCCTTTTTCTTGAGCCACTGGTAGCTCATCTCATGTTGTGAATCTCTATCCATCGTTTTGAAGATAAGGACTTCCCGCAACCCATTGTGCCATGTCGACAACACTGCAAAGCAACAACGCCAATTCATGGATTAGGGAAACATGCGTCGGCCCCTTAGCTGACTTCTGCCCGACTTTACTTGCGTCTAAATCAAGATATCAAACTTGCCCAGCTGGCAGCGATTTTTAGACTTTTTTGGGACTTTGGACAGCCACACGTGAGCTTGTTCTTGAATACCAGGTAATGGATTCGAATCTTCTACGCACATCTAGGTTGCCCAGAAACCCCAACTCTCCAAACAGGAATGGGCCCATGACCTTTGAAAGAAGGTGCATAGGCCCTGAATTGGTTTTCAAATCCGCAGTTTCAATTTTTAGGCTCATTTTTTATTTATACATTTTTTATTTGTGTGATACCGTAAGTGGGAGATAACTTGCTATGTATAATTTAACTGGAATCTGACCACGAAGGAAATCAAGACAAAGGGATTGATAAACAACAAAAACTTTACCCTTGATCAGGTCCAGAGTGCTCAGCAAGATTGCTGGCTTCCCACAGCTTTTCCATGGCATTCTTTAATAGCTAATTGATTGCTATGGGCATTCCTGTGGCAATAGCTCTTCGCGATGCTTTCTTCTTTTTTTCCGGATGAACTGACGCCTTTATGACGACCAGTGGAGGTTCGATGTCAATTAGTCGCCTCATGGCGACTAACAGCGAGTCTTAGATGGCTCCGTTGCCATCCTCCGGCTAATAACGCTAATGCGGACCCGGGCACCAAAATCTGATTTGCTTTCTCGGGTACACTGTGTGAAAATGTGCCCACATAGCAAGCAGTACGCTGTGTAATGATGAGGGAAGTATGCACATTACTAGGGCCTTAGTACTTGGTTTCAAACATGTCAAAACTACATCAGTGATTACGTAAAATAGGCTGTGTAACTCGTGAAAAAGTACGAGTTTTCGTCCGTGAGATGACCTAACCGAGACTTATAGTGGTTGAGTTGACGTTGTTTCAGATTTTGAAGGGGACTTCTTTTGGAGTAGGGGAATATATCGTCTTACGATAGGACTCAGTCCCTTCCTCATCTCTCTAAAAAGTTCCTGAACAAAAATCCCTGAAAGTTTCTTGAACAGTTATAGTTACATTTTTGTTTTAGCACCCTTGTTATGACTAGGGTCTTGCCATCTCTCGATATGGCTATCCGTCCTAGGCCATTACGAGTAGTAAGAGGTCGAAATCCCCAGAGTGCTGTGCCATGCTTTGGCGATTTCCATACTGTAAAGCCCGGGACACGGCTTTCATTCACCTCTGATGATCCACTTCTGTTCGCCGATCTAGACAGATCCGCCGGGTATCTGATTGAAAGCCGACTTTGATCGCTTCCTCAGGGATGACCGGAAGGGGACGACCCTTCCAAGGAAGCAATAATCTGCTTGAAGCTCGAAAATTATGCTGGGTCACTGACATAATAATTTTTCGGGTTCAACCATTTAGTTAGATAGCTAATTGGGGTATCGCCTGATTTTTAATCTCATCGGATGGCCCATTTGGTCCGCTTACGATTGCCCACACATGGCCTAAAGGGGTGCTAAAATTGGAAGATAACTCGCTGTAGTTTCCATTTTGTTTGTGAGCTAGGTGAATTGGGTTTTTGTTCTTATAATCTCAGGGTAGTAATGGTAAAGAGAGCTGGTGAAGAAACACAACTCTTTCGAAGTTCACTAATTTTAGGTGCTTCGTAGTATATACTAGAAGCATCGATTTGGGCTCGCTTTTGCCAAGCAACTCTTTTCTTTATGAGGTCGCTTAATTGGTACCAAAGTTTCTTAACTGCAATCCAGTCATCCTACTTTCATTCCTTTATTTTGCTGAATGAGTTTACAGCGGTATGAATAGATTGTCACTAGCTTGTTTTTTAAAAAAAATCTTGATAAATGGCTAGTAAAGGAACATTAGGATAGCGTATCGATTATTTTCAACACTCCGGAGAGTTTTTTCGGACGAAGAATAGCTTTTATTCTTCAAACATCTTTTAACAACTTCCATCTGATATGCTGAACTATTGTATGGTCCTTCCTAATCACATCCTTCAATCTTACAAAGATCATGAATAAGGGTGTGATACAGTGACTGCAGGTGCATCTAGTACTTACCTTGATTGTAAANCACATCTCGCTCCTGCCAAAAACCCGTTACTTCATGAGATTGCTTAATTGGCAAACCAGTCATCTAGAGCTCACTTCTTGTTTTATTTGCTTTTTGATTGAATTAACAGCAGCATAAATTGTTTCTGACTCGCTCGCTCAGGAAGATTTTTTTTTATTTTTGAAACGATCACAAATGTAATCACCCATTTCTTCCTTCATCAGTTTAGTTTGGAACCGTTTTTTAGAAAAGTCCTGATAAATCATCTTTAAGGAAACAGCTTAAAGTGATTCGATGCTTTCTTACATGCTGAAAAGTTTTTCTTTGGAAAAAGGACAAAATCTTAGGATTCTGAATTTGAGAAAGAATCAGCTCTCAAAGCGGACATGACGGCAGGACAATAAATCACAGTCATGGAGCTCTAGATAGGTCTGCGGCGAGTGCGAAAAACACAGCTACGGAATCCGAATCATGGAGCTCTTAGTAATGTGCTCTAAAAAAGGAATCGATACCTTTCTTCAGTGTTTTCAGATTCTCCTGTGAGTAGAAGCAAAATGTGTCTGAAATTCGAATAATTGTGATAAAATGCTTCAGAAAAAAAGATCTATTTCTCTGACGAAAAATGAAAGATTGAGAAAGCCCTCAGTAAATAAATAAATTTATCCGTCAAAGAAAGAATAAAGATCCCATTCCAGGATCTCGAATCTACAGAGGTGATGAAGTGCTCTTCTTTCGATTTACCAGAATTTTTTGATATTATTCTGCGCAGTGGTGGAAAAATGAGTTTTTTTCAGCGCTGAGCGTCTTAACCTTTATCTTGACCGTCAAGAGGGTGAAGACGAACACGAGGAAGAGCCTGTCGGTGAGGCGGTGAAGAAGAAAAGTCGATGGAAGCGGGTCTGTCTATTTTGCATTTTGCATTTTATTGATTAGCACATCTAGAACTTAGCCCTTTACCATTTATTTCATTCAAAGTTTTCATTTGATAACTCTTCTTCCTTTTTTCTGATGTTGTTTTATCGTATTCGAAAATTCTTTTTGGCCGCACTCGAAGTTAAACTATTTTTATTTTTATGTTTACTACCTCAATCGCTTCCACAAATTTCCTTTTATCGTGAGTAAGAATACAGTTGCCTTCTGGGTGAGATTCTGTCCCTGTCACCGATTTTCACATTCTGTCTGAGAAGGATCGGAACCACCGAGTGAAATGTCGACTGAGGTCAATTTCTTAAACGATTTGGTAAATCTAGAGAGGAGGACATCAGTTAAAAATTGGCTGGATGGCTACAAAGCAACCCTAACGACCCATCGACCCATTTGGGAGTGAGTCATAAAGTGTGCTGATCGAAATGGAGTGATAGCTTGTACATGTACATGAAGAGCAATATCCCTTTCATCTCCTTGGCCTAAATGGGCCGTATCATGAGCCCAACAATTTTATGTGGAAGGCTATTTTCAAACATAATCTGGGAAGGTACCGTGTTAGTTTCGGGACAACCGAGGGCCAAATGGTGCATCAGGTGGAGTGGCGACAATTACTGTAACGGCCGATCTACAGTATAGGGCATGTACAGAATAGGTTACTGTGTTGGGCAAGAAGGGTATGTCGAGTTTCATAGAACACTCATTGAAACAATCGGATTCTAAGCGATAGCATGGGTGTATATTAAGGTTCAATGGTGGCAGGAACAGATTTTCGTTTGTCATATTTGCCTTTTTCTAGAATGTGTCTGAGGCACAGATCTCATCCTTAACTATTTCAACCACTTGTCTAAACCTTTGCCACATCCCCCTTTTTTAGGAATATCTTATCAGGGTAATCTTACTTGCATTGATAATAGCAAATTCCCAGACTGTTCTTAGGAAATCAAGTCAAGTAGGAGTTCCTATCAACTGGAGAACCGTGTACCTTATCATATTTGACTTTCTTCGATTTGATGTGGCCCTCGTTGCCGGCATTTCCGTCCTCTGGATCTCCAGCACCCCGATCGCGCATGTGCTCTGGAAGAGGAGTCGATCCTCCCACGGAGATTGCTTTGTCTACTAATAAGGGTTTTATAAGTAGTCAAAGCAAAACGGAATAACTCGAGACAATCAAGTACCTGCCTATTTTGAACTCAAGTACATGTATTTACTTACACAGACCCTAGCTTGAGTTTAAGGTGAGTATAAGATTGATCCTTCGACTTCACTGATTATCACTTCTCAAAGGACTCTCTCCACAAGTTGCGCCTATCGAAGCCCTTCCAGCCGGTTTTCGAGGGATTTCCACTGATTCTGTTACTTTTATGTATAATCTTGCTACCGGCGACTCAACGAAAAATCGAGCAAATAGGAAAAACCCACTTACCACCTATGAAGATTCCAACCTCACCTAGCGAGTTCAATATTTTGACGATCTTCTTCGGCAGGCTCATGGCACGACTGTACGAGTAAAGTTCTATGAAGGAGTTATCAGCTCAGTAGTTCCCCTTTAGTTCCCGAGCCATCAATAGCTAAGCTCACTGGAACCAATTCTCCAAGGGGTAAGCTGAGGATAAAAATGTCTTCATTCTCGACGAGTTGCGAGATCTTGATGCATACGACGTTAAAAAATTAGTGTCGACGTAGAAACTCGTCCAAAATCGATGCGAGTTTCGGTGTGAATGATGGCGGCGCGTTCGCGGTCCCGTGGGGAGTGGACATGGCCGCCGACCCATAGACGAAGTGAGAAGCACGCACTGATCAGGCGACATCCAAGACAAGTTACTTTGGCCAGTAGAGGTTGCGCCTAACCGACAGTGATAGGGCACAATAAAGAATTGTCATATCCACCTAGGGTTGCCAGACCGAGCTTCAATTCTCTTTAGTCTCCGAAAACATTACCTCCAAATGCGCATAGACGCCCATTTATCATCAGCGCCATATAGAAAGAGTCGGCGCGGTAGTCGAGTTGAGTCAGTCACGACATTACTCACAGACTTGAAAGCCGCTCAGTTCGGAAAAACTTACGATCAGGAGGGATGCCTCCATGACGATTTAAAAACGAAAGCGTTTTAGAATCCGGAGAAACTCAAAAATTGCCCTTTTAGAGGCCACTCATCAGATCTTTACTCTGCCTTTACTCCTTCAAGAGTTCCATTCCTTTTTCTTTTGTCTAGTCAAATGATTAAGGAGTTGTGATCGAATGGGCAACACTCGAGAGTCTTTTATTTGGACACAGGATATTTGGCAGGAGGCTTTCCGAATGAGAACTTCCATTCCAGCGGATCCCTGGAGCATCTCTTCAGTTTTTCATGGACATGAATAAAAAATTCATTTGAGTGATGCGAAAATCCAAATGGGAGTCCGAAAATAAAGGACAACCCCTGAAAGAAGAAACGAACTGAAAGATCACTAACATACCCAGTGGTACATATCACTTTAATGGGAAGGTAAATGAGCGACTGATACAGTTGGACGACATTTATGACTTTCTTTCTCTCTGGATGATTCACTTGGTTGGTAAAGGGTTATACAGAGTGGCAAAAACTCTGACTTCTACTTTAGCTACTCTTCGTTTGTTATAGTATGAGCACGAGCGACTTGGCACACCTTGACGCACACCTGAGGCATTCTAAGTTCTTTTACCATTGTTTCTCCATCCAGAAAGGTGAAAAAGTCTCTTGTGAATAATCTTATGTGAGCAGAGTCCCCTGCAGTGCTTCAATTCCAAGCTTTCGTGGCAAGGTTTTTGTAGGTTGAGAGTGCTTTTGTAAACTATTTTTTCGGCCCATGAAGACAGATTGAGAACCTTTTCATCGAAATGATTCGCCACGGCTTTGGCCTGAACACGACTTCAAACACAATAAAGCTCATTTTCGGAATCAAAGACTTTAACCCAAGAAATGTTTTGTTAACTGCTTTTATTTCGCCGGTGTCTGAAAGTCCGATAAGCCTCGCAAGTTATGGGCAAAACTCCAGCATCGGACTGAATTAAACCCTCACATGTGCTTTTTGGGCACCGTCTCTATACTCTTTACATCAGTCAGACCCTGCTTACCCTCCCTTTCTTAACTCCCATCCCAGGCCGGTGTTTTTCCCATAACTCGCCCCTTTGTAAGACTTCTCTTTTGAGGTCCTACCTCATAATACCTCATGTGGTTTGCCCAACTTATTGAAAAAAAAACTGGTTTAAATTGATTCTTCTAAAGGTCCCAACTATCTGTGATTTTATGATTCAATTTTTTTTCTTAACATGTTAGGTCCTTATCCTGGACTCTTAGGCAGTTGTTTTCAGAACCTACGCATAGCACTACCTCACGTTGGTCTAGTCATTCTCTCTACCGCCTACACCCTTCTCGGCGCTGCAATATTTCATCACGTAAGTGTTTTGACAATTGATTACTTGCATGAACTTCTATTTTTATTTATTATTGGTTTTATTATGTGTCTCAAATATGAGTGTGATAGGAGTAAGTAACTTCACGAGTGATCTTTGTTTTCATGCTTTCAATCTGCCAGAATCTTCATGTGAAATTTATTTTTATCATTTCACTCATTACTTTTTTATCGGAATCAATGTTAACTATGCTTACCGCAATTAAAGTGATTGAAAGTCGATGATCAAAGACTTTTTCGTTTCTCTTAGCTTGAAAAACGAATTTGTTCTGAAAAAGGGTCCCAGGTTGGAGACCTTCTCAAGCCGATATTTTACAGTACGAAAAGCCTTTCGAGGAGCACTTGCGGAATGAAACCGCTCATCGTGTACATTCGTTAAAACAACGAATCATCGATGATTTGTGGGAGATGAACAACAACGGCACGCCTTACACCATTTGGGCGGAGAGGGCACAAATCGCGTAAGTTCATGGAGTATCCAATTATGATGAATATCCATAAATTACTCGTAGCAGAAATTATTTCCATAGCTTCATATTTTCATTTTTACGTATTTTAATTCTCCCTAGTTCCGGAACATCCGAATTGTCCTCAAGACCCCTGTGTGAAGTGGCCCCATTGGTAGGAATAAAACCTCTTCACACCGGGGTCATGAAGACAATTCGGATTTTCCGGAGCTCCTAGAATAATTCCTTACCCACTTATCTGAAAAAAAACCATTTGAAATGAGGAGAATTATCACTACAATAGCCTTTTTCAAAGCATTTGTATAGAATTTTAAGGACCAAAACCCTATTTTGGTCGAACAGTTTAAGAAATCCTCTTTTTTTAAACTAGTTTCGAAAATATACTCCTTTGCTTGCTAGTGATTTGATGATCAAATTCTTTAATGAAATATTTCGGACGTAGGCTTCGAATTTTGCCTTGATTCGATTTTTTTTAGATAATATTCCTTTTTTCGGCCCCTTTGCAATCTACGCCAGCTATTGCCCCCAGATTTTTTAAAGTTGCCCATATCCAAGCTTTACTTCTATCGTTTTTCAGCATGGACGACATTATACGTGACGTATTTATCGATTATACTAGGAATTATATGACACCTGAAGATGTCATCACAGGCACCGGTCCTTATAAATGGTCTTTCGGTTCAAGCATATTCTTCTCATGGACTGCCATCACGACAATCGGTACGTTGGCTTCCGATTTTGGGCCTCGTTTGAGATGACGTCTGGTTGATGTATTGAGTTCTATAATATTTTTTGTTGTCAGCTCAGAGGACTCTGGGTGAAGCAGTGCGCTTGGGGATTCCCGTTGGGAATAGGCGTTGGTTGAGGCGAGTTGCTGTCGCGCATCGATGACGGTTAGCATATGGATGCGTTAAAAACGAATGATATGCGTCAACGCGTATCGAGGGTGTCGTCGTCGTTGTTGTCGTCATCAAAGGACATGGCTGTTGGCCAAATTGATCGCGGGACGAATCGTGCAAGAAGTGTGGGCCACATAGACTTTCTAAGTATACTGGTTATACTTTGGTGAATGGCTGCAGTAGTACATAAGGACACGAAGGTCGCAGCAATGGCAGCAGTCAACACCAGCCGTAAAGTACTTTGGGCAAGTACCTCCATTGAGGGGTTGGCCTAAGCACATATCTGTCAGACCCTGCAAGGAAACCCTGCCATCAAGGGGAAAAATATTGAGGTCACGAGGTAACAACGAACGTAGAGGTTGTCCCTGCTGAATTTCAAATGATGAAGCTCGATGAGACCTCTATATGGCTCCTGGGGCGAACTCATCACCCTTGGCCCTGGTAAGATGTAGGCTATAAGACCTGCTGACGCCAAAAGTGAAGGGGGAAGAATGTGCTGACGATGGGGAAGAGAAAGACAACAAAGAAGCAAGCGATGCCTCAAAGTAACATCCCAGAAGGGTCCGGGAAAGAAATAATTTGATAAGCGTGTACAGTGCTGAAACGATGACATTTTTCGAGCGACCACCGTTGAGAAAAGTGGACTCGCCAAGATGACTCAATTTGTTTCGTGTGCGATGCTTCCGTTGGGTTGGTCGATGGCTGTTGAAAAAAGATTTTTCGGAAGCGTTTGCCCTTAACTTTCGTCTTCTCAATCCCCGAAGAAGGAAAAGAGGGTGAAAGGTGGAACAAGTTAAAGCCACAGTCGATTTGTACTGTATCATTAATCAGCAGTGGAGCAAATTTTGTCCTGTAGACCCAAGATGTGAGGAGCAGAGTGCCGTTGGGACCCTTATTCTGTCGAAATTGAGACACTGTGGTGGCAGCTTATCATTCTAGCATGCTCAGAGTTAAAGGGTAGAGGGGTCTGGCACATTTGTTGGTGAAAAGCTATCGCGAAAAGCTTGTAGAGTTCCAGCGAGGTGATAAACGATAGCACTTATCGTTCTAACCCGAAAATGTGGTATGCGCACGAACTCCAGTCTATGCTACTCTAGGGGACAATGTGATTTCAGCTTTTCCACGAGTACTTGACAAGCCTTTGTTGCTGAAATGACTTCTGACTAGAAATTCGCCGTAAAACAAGCATACTTGGGAAGTTCTAGAGAGAGGAACGTTCCGATGTAGCTTTTCTGGAACCTCCCAAGTAGCTTTTTTTCTACTCGTAGATAGATGGCCGACATCTGGGATATTTGATCCAACTTTTTTTTTGAGCTGCGTAATCGTTCTCCTTTTCATTTACCGCCTCTCGAAGAACTTCAACTCAAGAATGGCGAATTCCTAGAAACCAAGGAAGTTCTTAGACAAAGGAATGTAGTTGATGTTCAGCGAGGAAAGGTACGATGTATGACGGATACTTCTCGAACAGAGCTGAAATCTCCCTCTGTTTGCCTTTTGTTTCAACTTATATGCTTTCTTTCTGTTAGGCCCTACAAAATCTATATGCTGATAGTCGAGAACTTTCCTGAAGTTTCTTGAAGTTTTCGAAGAATTTTTATGTGAGGACAGTGACCTTGTCTTGCTTTTTTACCCTGTAATGATCAAGCTGTTCTCCTTCTTCGACTCCAACTTCTTTACTGGTTTGATTTTGGTTGCTCCGCTGCTGAAGCCCATCAAACTTGTACTCGGCCCCGGGCTCTCTACTATGCCATTTTGTACAATCGGGCAGTGTCCGTTCAGAGTGTCCCTTTGAAATCTTGCGGAACATTCCAGAAAAACATGAACTTTTGCAAAATCTCAACAGATACTTCCCATACACCTGGACGAGTGCATTCTTAGTAGTCCATTGAGCAGACATACGGTGGCATTTACACCTACCCATCACTTTGCAGAAAATGACTGAAACATGTTCTGCTTTATTTTATAGCAGGTCTTTCGACGGTGTCCAGGTGCTCTCAAAGTATATGAATTCGAAGAGAAAGGCGTTTTTGAAATTTTCGAGAATAGACATTACATTTGATGGTGCATCGGTCTACCTTCAATTCCACTCACAACCTGCCTGACAGGGGAGTCTCTGTTATCGAGCGTATCCGTGAAAGAATGAAAGGAAGCACCTAAAATTACTGCACTACTTGGTTGTACAACATCTTTTTCAATGACATCATAGCCCGTTGGGAATGGCTGTGGATGTACTTGATTTGCATCTGAGAATGTTCTTGCCCGCTGTGACGCCACATGATGAAGCAGCCGCTATGATGACGTCGTAAACTTCTAAAAGTTATGACTTACAGATGAAGAGCTTCCCCGATCAGCCTACCTAAATTCGTAGACGAGAAGGCGACTATGCCGTTCAATGGAAGGCGTTCGCCTCGGGAGGTTTCCTATTATATCAGGGTCTGCCACCTTTCCTCCACCTTTACAGAAGCCTACGGCTACTACTTTCACTCGAGACGATGGAAAGTGTGGCTGATTGTTAGTCAATAAGTGACTTTTGGTGTGATCAGGCGTAGACAATTAGTAAGGAACAGGAGCATCGTACAGAGTACAGTTTTAATGAATAGCCTCAGTACATCAAGGAAATCATTTGGAATGAGGTAATGCAAGCAGTTAAAATGAGGGAACAGAAATTATTGCAAATTACTTCTTAAAGTGCACTGGAAGAGCTCCTTTTCTTTTTGGCTTTGGGCCTTTTTTAAATAAGACTCTGGTCAGGGATTTTGATCCCGACCGATCGAGTTATTAACACTGTCAACGTTGTTTCTTAAAGGCACAGTTCACTCTGATTTTGAGACACCCTTTTCAAGTGGAAAAGCGAAAATATTAGTTAAGGGTGGTGCATCGTTGGCAAAGAAGCCGAGAAAATCCACCGACTTCGTTTGAGGAAGAAGGCTACCTTAAATTAGTGAAAAGAGTAGTTATGCGAGATTAGTATGAAGGAAATGACATGGAATGGTCATTTGGACGAAATTTCAAGTGTAAATTGCAAAGAGCTGGCTACATCAATCCAAAACTGTCCAAATTGCCTACCACTGTCGCTATTTGTCGTAACAAGTTGATAGAACTCCCTATACGGGTTCTCTTGAGAATGACGCAGCCTCTACTACGCCGATGAAACTCGTCCGCTGCGGGTGTGGCATCCACATTATACAATGTCTGGCCCCTTACTGTGCTCTATCCAAGACGTTTCTCGACCTGACATCTGCACATATGTTATCAGTAGGGGCCCGAACTCATCCGGTGTGGTCTATTGCGATTTGTGCCTTTGAACGCTGCCAATGTGAGGGCCATACTTACCGAAATCGAAAGTAAACCCTCATTCCCAGCAATCTCATAAACATCAATGTAAAACTGATAACGAGATACCGAAGTAACGAAATCTTCCCTGCAGTTCTCTACTCATTTTTCCGAGCCACGAATTCGCAACTGTTGATAACATCACTCAGCTAGATGGCGGAGGACTCTCCGAAGGTTGTTTGGGGCTTTACATTATTCCAATAGAAGCGTGCTTTCAACTGATGGTTCAAGCACTTCGCAATGGAAGCCTATCAGTGCTCACGAGCTCATCTTAGCATTTGTTTCGTACTGCAAGTCCTCTGAGCACCGAAAATGCCCGTCCTCCATTGCAAGATTGATCCTTAATTGAAAGTCAGAGTAATTCAAACAGACTGATTAGAACTGGTTACAATCAAAGGTTGTCGGTTGCAGGGTACGGTCATATCGTTCCACGAACTAACGCTGGACGAATAGCGATTATATTTTACGCCTTATTCGGCATACCTCTTATTCTGGTCACTATTGCCGACATGGGACGATTTTTGTCAGGTTCGTGTCTGCTTCATTAGAATTTAAATCTCACCAGCAGTGCATAGTTTGAAAAATTGATCACCGTTGCATTTGCTGTCCCGCTAATTATCGATTTGCTCTGACGGGCTCAGTTGACCTGTCCTTTGGCCCCTGTCGTTGGCAGACGTAGCCCAGCGATCCCTTCTCGCTCGAGGGACGCTATACATACCATCAATATAGACATATTGAACTATAAACCGTTTTACATAGCTCTGCAGTAGGTTTGTTGACGTTGGCCCTCCCAATGACTACCACCTCAGTCTTGTGAAAGTCTTAACTGCAAATCAATCGATAATCGATTTCAGGAGGTATTATTTGGGTACATAACACATATCGGAAATTTATGGACTCCTGCTATGCTCACTGTTGGAAATGCATAAAGTGTATGTGTTGCAAAATGCGGAAGAATCACCCACGAATACAGGTATGTGGGCATCAGTACAGTAACACTATGTACTGCTACTGCAGAGCCTTCATCTTGCATGATAGAATCACTTAAAATTTTTTTTTGTCGCATCCGTGCATTCTCCTTTAGAATGCCAGGTCTTTGGTCTGCGAGGACCACCACTGTGAAAATCTTTTTTTATTGTGCTTTTATTATCTTTTTATTAACATTGCTTTCAAGATGCCGACAATTGAACTGCTTCAAAAACAACGACAGTTATACGGCACAGCTGTCCGGCGATCACGGAAGACTCACGACAATCAGTCGGACGCTGGCACTTTTGAAGGCGAGAATCCCTTAAAAATTTGGAAATTGGAAGATTGGAGTGCTGAAAAGTACTGAACGTGTTGTGCTAATCGAAAGAATTGTACCTTCCTTTGGGAAGCTTTAAAAGAGTAAGGTACTGTATCGGGAGGCCGCTTCAGTCTTTGAACCCCGCCTTTTTTTTCAAGTAGATCCTATGGTTAGTAGCATCAAAAGACTAAGATTGCGGTATCGTTACCACGTAAATACTCGAATCACCCTTTGATATTTCACATTCCTAACAATAATGGAGTGTAGAGGCAATGGGGCAGTAATATGTGTTTATAGTTAGTGGGAGCAAAAGTACTATGAAACAATTACTTACTAGTAGAGAATCACGCCGTTCATTGAACAATATGTTGACGTCGAACATGTAGGCGTATCCCCAAGCAGCTTTAGCGGAAGACAGATGCCATCCCTTCTGTTACCTTGATGTTCTTCTGCCAGCATGTGTGAAGCCTCCGTTTCCTTGATCACAGTGTGGACAGTAGCGACTAGGGTACGGTAACGAGCTCTGAGGACTCCCTTTGGTTTGAGTAATGTCCACTGAAAAGAAACCCGGAGCACTGCGGTTTTTTCCAATGTTGTGGAACTCTTTCCATTTGGCCCTTCTTGAACCATGACTTCTGAGGACCGCACAGACCACTAGGGATCTAAGTTGCTGAGGAACTGGTGGTCCCCAAGTCTTAGTCGCCAATTCCATGTACTTCGCCCTTTTGAAGTGCTGCCCCAAGACCACTGATAACCTTGTGAATTCAGCAAGTTATGGTACTGCATTAATAAGACTCCTGCCTTTCAGACATCTCCGAAATCCACACGCAAAATTCGGAACTCGGCGGTCCGCCGTCTGAGGACACCCGAGCACAAGCGGACGAGCTTGAACCTGAGATCCCGCACCATGAGCGGCGAGTTTCCGTGATGTTCATCCTCGTAATCATGCTCGGTAAGTTTAGACTCATGGATATTTTTTTTAATTGTTCGCTATCGCCATTCCATTTAAACTTATCCATTTGCTACCGATCAATTTCCTTTTTCGTTTTATTTGTTTAGAAAAGGTTGGTAGACGTTTCTTTTGTGTTTCTTCAGTATTTAATGGCCTTCATTACTAACTATGATGGATTGGTGGTTCTTCATTTCCTTTTGTACTTCCTCTCATGCAAACCTTACCCGGATTTATTCACTCTATGAGGCCGCCTTTACTCTTTTAATCGGCAAACTCAAAGAAGTATGCTCTCGAGTCATGAAAAAACTTCGTTTTATCAGTCGGTTCTTAGCATATATCTCAGGGAGCGGGCCCGAGCTCTGACTTGCCCATCTAGAGCTTAGATTTCATCACTCCATGCCATTTCTCTGGATTCGCAATTCTTTCCATAATCGCTTAAGTTTCATATTCTTCACAGTGTCATTTCCTCCAGCAACTCCTTTACCCAGCCACGCTCTTTTTCATCAATTCGACCCTTGTAAATATGATTGCAAAGGCAGCTCTAATCACATTTTAGTGGAATTTTCTGCCTCCCTTACTTTCTTCATTGCTCAGCAGTGATTGCTCTTGTTTATGTACCTGCAACGCTGATTTTCTGACAGTATACGAAAGGCAGAGTTTGTTTAGTTTTATTTCTTATGCACTACGACAAGGCGGGGAGAAGTCGGGACGAGTTATCCGAAAGTTTTGACTTTCCTAGCTGAATCAGGTTCGCTCTACTTCTAGTGTACAAGTAAAATGCCCTCATGGCTCCTGGGCTCCGTTTCTTTCTTGACTATACGAAATGCTTCCACATGAAGTTGTTCTCCATAATGTCCACTCTAGCAACATCAACTTTCCAATACCAGTTGAACTTAGACGTATAAGAACGTACTTCTTTAATCGTGGTCCTTTTATAAATCCCCACTCTTTCGAGTTTTTTCAGATAAGGCCACCTGTTTGAGCTCTTATGAGTGGCTGTTGAATAACATCATCTCTGCCCGTTATCTTCATAAAGGACGTTCCCCATGGAATTGAGAAGTTTTTCGTTTTCGGTTTGCATTTCCTGCAGCTGACAGCTTTCCCCGCTTTGCAGGCAGAAAAGACATAGTGCTTCTAACTGAGTATTGAGATTGAATTGTCTGTCCAGTTAAAGCTGGCTTTTCCTTTTTTCTTCCAAACCGCTAGTGCTTTTCACAAGCGTTATTGTTTGATTTATAAGTGTTTATCACAATGTGGTAGTAGTGGTTTTAGTGAAGTTTGCGAAGTGCGTAAAAGGGCGCGGCAACCTCGTGGGCAGCGGAATCGACTTTCATCATGATATCTGTCGAATGTTTGATGCGTGTATTACTCGAGGGGAATGACTGCAGTAACCCCGCTGAGTCGGAGAAGAGCGCTTTGCATCTTCCCTATTGAGGGACCAACGAATTATGTAAGATTCTCGATGACATGACGTTAGGAAGTATTAGCCTAGCTTGTTTCAGAGAGGGGATTATTTTAAAGAAAAAACCAACCTATTTTCTCAGACTCGAGGCTGAATCACGTCGGAATGTTGTCTTGACCTTTGCGTTATCATTGGAATTGCCCAAATCGGATGGTACGAAGATAGCAATTTCAGTTCAAGTCCTTGGAGCTGGTACTTTCAATCACGTCTCGTAGTTATCTGTAGGCGTAAGACGGCGGCACGGGGGAAG
>UZAF01016114.1:41585-52235 GCA_900617895.1 Haemonchus placei | reverse complement strand
GAAATTTGCTTATAAGCTCATGATTTTGCTAGGGAAAGCAGCCTACTTACCATTAGCTGGAGGGGGCCACCCATCCAAAGGTCAGTATATCAAGAAATGAACTCAGTCTAACGTGTTATTCCTTGTTATATTAGCCCTGTATCGGATGCGTTGAGGATGATGGGAACCGGCCACCTTGGCTCTTTATGCGGTTTCAACTTAGGAAATTCAGTTTCCCGAATAAGCCTAGGTAGGGTAGGAGCACCTGGGTGGCTGGGATGATTACCTCATACAAAAAAAAGAGAAAAAGAAAGAAAACTTGCCCACCGCGGTGCTCCTTCCCTACGAAAGCCCTCATTTAAAAACTGGCATGTCCGTGATATAACACGGCATAACGCGTTTCATTGACGTCATTTCTTGATATACTAGCCTTTGAATGGGTGGGCCCCCAACTACATTTTCACCACATACCAGATCGGGTTCATATCCCTGCCACGTTATCTCCGTACAAAAAGATCTAGGTGATTTCTGGAGGCTCTGTATCCAACCTCTAACCTTACATGAGCGATTTCCGTTACTTCATTACGTTTGGAGCCTCGAAAAAAATGGAAGATTTCGAGATGGTTCCACGTTGTTATGGGAAGACTATCTTTTTTGTTAGCTATCGTTATGCTTTTCAGGTTCTCTTTTATGTGTAACTGAGTAATAAAAGTGAGGGATATTCACAAGGGATAGACACTATGACAGTCTCAGCCTCATTGCTCATAAATAAAATCAATTTTTCATTATTTTGTCGAAAGGGTGTGGCAAAAGGAAGGTTAACATCTCCATAAAAACAAATTATCATCGTTTTCAGACCTCGTCGGTAGCGAATACATTCGAGATATTCACTTCTATGGTCGGAGTCTAGGCAGATCTTTTATGACGATCGGCGGGAAGGTCTGAACTTTTGGGAATTTTAATTTTATCTGTTAATTTTAGTATTCGTACACCTTTGCTAATACGTCTGTCTGTTCATGAACTCGCAATTGTGATTCCTCTTCTATCGTCTCCCGGGCGGATAGCTGGCTGGAATTAATGGACTAATAGGAATTTTGAGAATCACAACTGGCATTGTGTGCTATCACCCTAAATTTGTCCTGAGGAGTAGACAGTTAAAAGCCGCTAATAGTTTCTGAATATAATTGTACTGACATTTTACAACAGAAAATTCCTCCATCCTAAGTTTGCGATGGTTTTCTGTGATCCCTGCGATCACCCGATAAAAGGCATGCCTCAGGCATATGTAGGTTCCGGCTCTGGTCATCTAGACCAATTTCTCTTTCTCGCATCAAATCGGTAAGCGAGTGAGCGAAGGAATTCGGAGCTCAAGGGTAGCAATCATATCAAAAAAATGGAGGGGCGTGATTAAGAAGGACCTTCTCAACCCTATTTGATGGCAGAAGATGCCGCAGGTTGAAGAAAATGATGGTAACTAACAAGAACAGTAGACATGTGAGTGTGAGGGACTGAAGCGAGGTAGAAGAAGAAGACAATTGAAAAGCAAAGGCAGTGGGCATTTATACTTGGCTACCCTCACATGACACACTTGAACTTCCTCGATTTTGGGCTTAATTTACTCTTTCAATATACCATACACACCCTTTCCTCGATACTTTTCCTAAATCTCACTTAGTCCCTTGAACAACTCGCCATCTCACAAGCACCTGCTCTTCAACAGAGTTCTTTCTTTGCTTATTTTATAATAGAATCTGAATTTGTCGGATAAGATCGTTCCTATTTTTCAGGTCGTCCATCTGGGAGAGGTGTTCGGTTACGTGGCATTCTTGCAAAAGAACTACGGTTTGACGCCCGAACAACTCAATAAATTGGCGCAATTACCCGAGGTAGGTATACCTACTATGGTTCTGCTTCTTTTAACATAGAAACTCTGCAAAGCACTAGTTACAAAGTATTCTTACCTTGAGGATAATCGTTCCACTTCGATTTTCTTATTGATAATAAGAAAAAAAGGAGTGACCAAAGTACAGTACCTTCAAGTAACTTCCGCCGCAATGGGCAACTTGTGTGTACAGTGGTGGTGGTGAGAGGTGATGTAGTGGCAAGTGGCGCACTTCACACACGCATGGCCAGTGGTTCAAATCCGGATCGATATCTGCCTAAGCCAAACAAGCCTCCCATCCATTCAGGATCGGTTAATTTGTACCAGACTCGTCTGGGAAGATAAAGCGCAGACTTGTACATTGGCTGGCCACCGCAAGTCATTGTATAGATCGCGCACGCATTCATACGCCACTACGATTCTCAATGGAAGTCGAATGCGCTTGCGCATCCTTCTGGCGGGATTGATCAACACCCCAAGGCTTTATCCTTATCCTTTATGTACGGTCAGGTTGTGTAGCGACGCCGAACTCCATAAAAAAGATAGCCTTTCTTCTGGTTGAGGAGGATGAAAGATACTATCTTTGAGCGTTGACCAGTCCTGAGGGATGCGCACCGCATTCGACTTCCATTCAGAATCGAAGTGACGTACTGTATGCTTATGTGGCCGAGAGAATGGAGCCTACTATCTACAGTAGCGCTCAAAAGTCCTCGGTGAAATGGTTCCTCAGCCGTACTTTTCAGTCGTAACTTCTTTCCTACTGGATCTAATCATGCGAAATTTCTATATTTGGAGTGTGGGTGTATTCTGAATATTTACTCCTATCAACCCGCAATCTGATCGTGTTCCAGATATTGCAANAAGCATGAATTCAAAATCGACTGAAAATACAGATGATGGTCCTTCTAGAAAATACAGATGATGATCCTTCTAGAATCTCTTTACTTTTTGTCATGTCTGAAGTGTACGAGCGGTAATGCTGTACACAATAGATGAGAAAAACGCACATTAGGTGCGAATAAGTGCAGACGTCAGCAACTTTACTTTTAGCAAAATCTGCTACCGCAACAAACACCTTGCTTTATCTGAAGATATTGTAGCTTTGCAGTCAAATAGTGTGTGGTAGGGTGAAATAAGTTAAACATATCCAAATTTTGCGCGATTTGGTCCGTTAAGAAAAAAGTTATGAACGAAAAAGCGTCGAAGCATTTCACCGAAGACTTTTGAGCGTTACTGTATAAACCGACCACGGAAGGGTAAAATGCTTGGTTGTATGTGATTGTGCGCCACTTGCCACTACACTACATCCGCATGACGAATCTGTTAGATGTTGATAAATATTTATACGGACCATTTTTCCAGGAATACCTGCTTGATTGCCTGATCAATGGCCGCCAACCTGATCTGAATTGGATTGGTGGTCGACCCTATGTGCCTCCAGACATCTACTACTTCAAGTGGATTGAACACCCACGAACTTTGTCATTTGCCTCGGATCGTGTTCTTGCCAGTATGGAAAGCCTTGATCTCAATACTAGCAGGTGATTTAACTTTCCAAGGAAAATCCTCAGCTACTAAAAAAACGCCCTCTATTTTCCCATTGGGTTTTCAGGTGCTCAACAGCTCGTACACTCACACCACGTGAGTACTATCAGAAGATACTGTTCCAGTACTGCAAGCAAATACAACCGGATGACCAGATGGCCGACATTGAACAATAGCAGGAGGCAATCAAGGCGTCAATCAGGTGTCTTGCGGCACGAAGTACAGCAGCACTCCTCTAGCCCTCATACCATATTCACTTTCAGCCTTGGTCAATCTGTCCGTCTTTCGTGTACACTTAGGTTTGCCTAGCTGTACATTATAAATTAATCGCGGGGTACATGCAGTTTAGGTTCGGTTTGTTTACTTTTGACAACAACTATCGTGTTGTTCCCAGGCGCTCCCTCTCCCTATCTCTCTTGCCATTGCCCTTTCCTCGATGACAGTGATTGCATCTGATCGATCTGTGTTCCCTAGAAATAGTGATCATCAAAGAATTCGCCCTCAGTTTTACTAACTAGTAGCCCTACTCGTCATTTCATTGATTCACCGGCCACTGATTATTATGTGGAGTTCGAATTATCCATTTTATACCTGCCCGGAGAGCCGACATATCCCGCCCACTCACTCACGCTTCACTCGCTCCTCCTTACTTCCTCACCATACACTCATCCGAGTATCTTTCTCATCACCCTCAATCACTACCTAGTCATTTCTATATTAGAATAAAAAAAGGAAATCGAGGTAAAACATGTATGCATCGGTGAGAGCGATCTGGCAATCTAACATGGATATTCCCAACCAAACCAAAATCCCATCTAAGTTACACTTTTTCTACGGGCAATCCAAACTTTCATACGAACTTAACATCCAGCATTATCCTCTCCCCATACGCCTAGAATTTTAACTGTAGCAGTATGTCCAAGCAGTGGTTGAGTGGGATAATTACGTTTTGTGTAGGTCCTTGCAGTCCTGGGTTCCCATATGGGGACTCACTTCATCAGATTTCCCCTTGGCCAACGTAAGTTCGTAGGTATAAACACAAGGAGCGCCCCCCCCCCCTTCTCACGGTAGAACGTGGGCCCAAAAACCAGAAGCGGGGAATTTTGATTCGAATAGATATAGATTGCACTGGGACGGTTCCTGTAAAGGGATTCTCCTCTGACCATATTCCAATTCACTGTGATGCTAAACATTTCCTTCAATAAATTACCGTAATCCTCCTATGACCATGTTAGATCTCAGGATCGAGCTTCACCGCCGCCATCTTACACCTCCACTAATCGACTACCACCACTACGTGGTTAAAGAATTCTATTGAATATGCGTTTGTATTCGTTATGATGATGATGATTGTAAAGCTCACACAGAGTATCATATTTATTGATTTCTCAATTGTCGATGTATTATAATAGGCGTAAATCATCACCATATTTTGTTGGTACATGATTAAGGTCCTAGTTCTATCAGAATGGACCCAATAGGGTAGCAGCCGCGGCTTCCTGTATTATGCCAATTTATGCAATTTCAAGAAATGCCGGGTATTTCATTGTCTGCCAAGTCGAAGACTGATATCGCTTGATTGGGTAGACTGCACTCTATTTTGCTAGATTTGTAATTCTCAAAAGAAAGCTATAATAAGTTAAATAAAGCCGAGAAAAGCTGAACCCAGCTGTGATAGGAAATGATGCGATCAAATAGAAATAAAGAGGAAAGAAACACAACAAGCAACACAACAACACAGAAATACTTTCGACTTGACCCTCTTAAAGTCTGACCAGAGTGGCCCTGAAAAGTACCGCGAGGTAAGGTCACAAATCTGCCGCAAACGTTAAGCGTTATGGGATCTGGGATAATGTAAAGGCTACTGACAGGCTTAACTACAAAGCACTCAATTGTATGTCATATGGTTCTGCCTGTGAAAGAGGACTCTATCCGAGGAAGGATAAAGAGGACAATGCTAATCGCATAACCACTTGCTAAGAGTTAGCATTCGCCGCAATCTTGTTATATAAATTCCACCAAAGCTCTTCATATTCTCAAGCCAGAAAAGAAATTTGCAATGGAATTAGTGTTAACCTCAACGTACGATTTTTCAGTAGATTCAACTGAATGAGAGAGCTCCCCATTACAGAACGTCCTATCTGAACTTAGAGCGATCACGGTAAAGGAGGAACCTAAACGTCACATTGGTAGCATAACAGCTTCTAAAAAATACACTCGTTTATTCCGATTTGTTCAAACTGTTGCGATCATTAACAAAAATAATTCTATGTTAACCTAAATCAGTACTCAATCAGAAGGTCAGAACAAGTTCACAGGTGGTGGCATGGATATTTTGGCCATACCATTACTCGCAATCTTATTGTAACCGTCTACCTAAGCCCAGGTCAAATAAGTTCAGAGACCTGGGCTGAGGATGCAAGTAGTGACATATGTTGAAAAATTTTCAACACGTCCCTATAACAAATACAAATAATAACAACAGAAACGACTACGTTATACAAATGAGTGAGAGTGTGAAAGCACTTATTCCAGATCGTCCGTATCATCTAACAGCTCCTTGATCTGTAACGGGAAAGTGTTTAAGAATCATTTCACCAACATACACACTAATAACTTCCCACGCACAGATAAACATGAACATCAGCTGCAGGCTTGAGCTTTCATCAAAAAAGTGCCACTCTATTATCAATTAAATCATAATCGCACTCACAGTTTGTCAGGGATAACTTAAGACCCTAAAAAGATGAATATTCAATGATTGGGTGCTGAGCAAGTTTTGAAAACCTTCGAGACAGAAGTAAATGAAATACTATAGTATTTATAAAACAAATGCCCAAGTTTTAAGAAATGCGAACATGGAGATTCCAAAAAGATAATCCTGAATGCAACCCAGAAACTGCTGACTAGAATACAACGTATCGTTGTTATCGAACTTTAGGCGTCATCTTCACTCTTTCGTCTTTCCATTGATAGTCAATAGCGATACAATGAGTTGCTTTTATCGCAGCTGAATTACATCGATGACTGTGTTTGTAGTAAATCCGCTTGGAAATATGACCTTTTTGAAAATCTATGAACACACTCAAAGTTTTCTATAAAGAGTATTGAGCTATGACGTTCAAAGAGGTTGGAGCTCTGTAACACGGACGAGAGTTGAGATACCATCCCCGAAAGCACAAAGATGCGAAAAACGAGGAGGTCTTGTATCTTGAATCGTGTGGCCGCATTGGCTATCTTTAACTGCCCATCGCCAAACGTTTTTTACCACTTTCTACAACGAATGGTGCCCGGAATATTCTGGGAGCGGCCACCGTAAAACGGGCAACGGCGTGGAGCAACGTTCTGATCGGTCACGTACGGGAACCGTGCATGAATAACACAATTTCAATGGACAACACAGACTATTTCAATGTGGTGACGGGTAAAGCATTCATGCAATCTCGATGTAATATAAAGTGGCTCGCCATGGGCAGTACTAATTATTTCCACCACTACATTCTATCAGACAATAGAAGCATGGCTCAAGTGTTTACAAAATATCACCGGAAGAAAGAAAACAAAGAAAAAAACCAGTTCAATATAAAATATTAATAATCAAAGGAAAACGAAGGAAGTTTAAAAACAAGTCGTTAAACATCGCAAGGTGAGCACTAAGCAAACGAAAAAGACAATCAATAAATCAAGAAAAAATGACTAGTTACCTGAGCTGGAGGTGGACCGTCACCCATGTAAGTCATTGTTGGTGGCTGCGATTCTGCATGATCCGCTGCTTCTCCGAACATCGCTGCCAAGCGCTAAACCACCACTATACATCAGTTCGGAACCACATCATTTTTCTATGAGAATTGCTTAAGGAACAAATTTCATAGCAATACAAAAGTTTACGACGTGGCCATTTCGACATATTTACTGTTTACTGCAAGGCCTTTTACAAGACAGTAAGAACTACTAAAAAAGGTGAGACTAGTATGTGGATCAATTACAACCTTTCCGCCCGATCTTCATCGGAAAACCCGGGGAAATGAAACATTTCAAAACAATTTGAATAGCGTTTGTGAAATATAGCTGAAAATTGAGAAAATAAAAATGCAGTTAACGCTTGTTTCACTGCAGGTATCGCGCCGTTTTTGTCGAGTATGGCGCTTGCATTAGGTTAAAAGGTAACCTTGGAGAACTACTTCATAGACACAGTCCAATTCACGATCGACCTAGTCGTTTCACATCTCAGACATCATCTAGTCAAGATGCCAGTAGTGAAAAGACGTATGGGGTTTACACAGTAGGGAGTGTTAAGAGCGATATCTCTGAGGAAGAAGGTCATGCCGATGAAAACGTTGTCCTCATTACGTTCCTACTTCTAGTTGAAATAATAAGGATCATCACGAAACCCAAAAGGAACGGTCGAACAGCCATTCAAAAGAAAACCAACAAACTATAAATAAAATGCTAATATGTGGTGGCTTTGGCATGAGAATTGACTTGTCAAAAGTATTAAAAACTAAATCAACAGAATTCCTAAGCAAGCCACTTACAGCACGAGTGTGCGGCAACTGCTCGATGACTGCGGCGTACTGTTCAGCCGGTAGTGTCTGCTGGAAGATCTGTAGCAATTGTTGCGATGGACCGCAAAGTGCGATGGCATTCGCAATGTGCACTGCACCCTCTTCGACGTTACCTTAAAACATTTGGCAGTGAACTGCAGAATTTCAAATTACCATTGGCAGCAAAGAATTTACAGATAAAACCTTGGAACTGCACTAGCACAAATTACAAAGGTGCATTATGCCTACAAAGACCTTGAACGGCAGGGAGAGGGCCAATGTTTAACGAGAGATGATCATACGACTTTAAACAATTGAGCCCCAAAGCGGTCATACCCTTACTTACTAGAATTTCAGCCACTGCGAGCTGTAAGGGCAGGCGACGCCCTAACTAATGAACCTACGCACAGAAAACCTCTTTAGAGCCAGCCGTGAAGCAAGCAAAATAAGCCCTGCAAAGAAAACAGGGCTAAAAAATGAACAAAGGACAAAGTCATCTCCTATCCCCACACTTAACTAAACCGTACCTCGAAACGGCTATTCAAGGGTTAGGAGCAAAGCGAAGAAATTTGAAATCATCGAAGGGTAGCATCAAAAAATATCGAAGGACAGGAGTATCCAAAGTTACTTTGAAAAATCGGAAATCGCAACATTAAACCTTAGCACAATTTTATACACTGCGTTACTCACCACTAGCCATGAACTCCTCGCCAAGTTGCACTTCTTGTAGGAAGTAAGCCTGCATTGCTGTCGGATCTGAAGGGTCGGGAACCTGAGTGGCACCAGCACCTCGGCCAACAGAAGCAGCTCCGCCACGAGCTTTCGCTTTTTCACGTCGATCTAAAACAAACACATACAATAGTAATCGGTATAAACTTTGTGTTTTCAGTATGATGCCTATGCGCATGTCTTTAGCGATTTCTAGTCTCGTAAAGTTGTATCGGTCGAAATCACCGCTCCAGTGGGAACACTGATTAAATAGGCAGACAATAAATGTATGAAGGTTCCAATGCCCCTGAGAAGCAATGATAATTGGGAGTTACGTTCTGTATTCTGCCTTCTATGACTCGACTCACTCCATTTTATCGATTTTCATTTCAATCTTTCCCATATCAAACGTAATTATTGAGATTATGCTCTAGGAGATGCTTATTTCTTACCCACCATGTATGGGTGAAGGAAAACTAAGGAGAACAGATGGACAAACAACTGTTCAGAAAAGTTTTCGATTATTTTTCCCCAAAGGTGATCGAGGGAAAAAGCTGAAATGCAGTGAGGTCACTGACCCCCACCGACACAATTGCTCGTCTCCCAAAGTGATGATATTGCTACTTTCTACTCTCCGGACTGAATTGAAACGGGCATTCCCATACATTACTCCTCGGGTGGAAGAAATTAGATGATGTTAAGCGTAGCAAAAGCAAACGTCTTTGTTGCCAGATACCCGAATCTAACAATGGGCATGGAATGGGACCTACGTGAAAATAAAGGTAAACGGGTGAATTTTATTTGAATACTTCAACAAGAGTTGGTTTGAATCCTATTGGGTAGAACTATTGATCCCACAACAACACTCCGTGATGCGATTGCATTTGATTAGGAGATGTTGCAATAAATTGTTGGAGAATTCGAACTAACTCAAGGCTAAGGCAACTTATTCAACAATAAGATTTTATCCACCGCATCAGCGGTTGTCCCAATTCGCTCGAGCCGATTGCAGTTATTGTTCTATGTGATGACCGTGAAGTTCACTTCTTTAATCGAATATTCTCTGTAGAACGACTTTAAAGGCGCCCAACGAATGAATGCTTCGGTATTTGAAGATAAGCGCTGCGGTGATAAAATAGTTCGTTGTCACCGCCACTGACAGTTTTTTTTTTNTTTTTTTTTACAAGAACCTTGAAGAACCAAGAATGGAATGAAAAGGACAACGAAATAGAATAAAATAGCCAGACTTCTATTACAATTAAGTACCCACTTCGTCGAATCTTTTCCTTGTAATCTGGTGCCGATCGACGTGAATAATCGAAATAAATACAGTACCCAATGAATGCTGCACCAGCCAAGCCAGCGGCCATAGCTACGTGCGATTTATTGAATCCGAGGATTTTATCACTCATCACTGAAACAGCAAGATATTCATCAGCAACTAACGACCAATGACACAGGCTGAAAGGCGAAAAAAGAATTCTCGACAAGAAGTTTCCCTGCGACAACAAAAGGTACAAAACATTCCATCAAAAGTCAAATGTCAAAATAATAGTCAAGAATGTAGAAATGAGGCAAATATGCGTATCAAGAATCATGCCATAATTACTTCTGCTTGAATTCGGCTATTAAATTCGTATGCAAAACATCGAACCATAAAGGTGCAAACTAGGTTTTATTCTTTGTCGTGTTCCAGAAAAATATCACCGTGTTCACCTATTGGGTCAGTTTGGATAGCCGGCCTACTTGCTGATTCGTATTGAGGAGAATCATAAAATACTGAAGCCGAATGAGAAAGAAAAAAAAATTAAAAATCTTCAACAAAAACGTTGAAACCACAGCCTTTTTTGCAATAAATTGCCACAGAGGAAAGTAAAAAAATACAGACTAAATGATCGAAGTAACGTGAATGTATGGAATAACAAGATCAAATGGACACACCGAATATTCTGAAAAGGAAAGCGTTTTTACAGACACTAGTGCGAAAAAAGG
>UZAF01016114.1:17826-41055 GCA_900617895.1 Haemonchus placei | reverse complement strand
GAAAAAAGGTTCTAGAGGAAAATGCAAGAACTACTGTCAGAAAAACGAAGAAAACGACTTTCTCTCCCCTTCCGATCTGCGAATGAATGATATTTCAACCTCAAAAAGACTTAGTATTATGAAAAACGAAGTCAGCGATTTTTATTTGAAAAGAATCGTTTCGGACTACGACACACTTAGCTACAAAGCTTAAATATTTGAAAAAAAGCACAAAAAGAGGTTACATGCATCGTCATTTGCACTGTCGTCGTCTTATTTTGCGTCAGTCTGGCGGATGCATGAGTCTTGCGTGGGGGTTTCACTATTATTTGGGTCAGTAATTGTGGACCTTGCAAGTGTAGTTTGTCTCGGCGGTAGCAGTAGCCAAGGTCATCTTCCCCGCTTCTAATGGATGGTCGGTTTTGAGATTTGTATGTGCTTGTACGAGGTCGTCCAATTGACGGGTTTCCCATTCGTTTGAGTCGTTTTTGCTAAGAATTGCACTGGTAGGGTGGAAGGGCTTCGACTATTCAGTAATGTTGAAAACTCGAAGACAATTTTTGCCTATAAAGGCCATCCACCTAAGCTGTTTAGGGGGAGGAGGGGGAAGGGGGAGAAGGGAGTGAAGATGACTGAATGCCGGCAACGAGGAAATCGGAAAAGTGCATTAAACCCAAGAATTCTACTTTTCATTTGCTCATTATTGTGTGAGCTACGTAAGGGTTCCACTGGGCACTGCTCGTTGAAGACTTTTTGGAACGTCCTTCAGCGGACGTTTAGAACAGCCCATATGTTGCTCTCATCCTAGCTTTGTTTTTTTTTTCTGATAGTCCCTAAATGAGGAGTGCTAGACATTTACGGCCTCACAATACACCCTTCTACCTGGCTGATTCCTTCAGAATGATGAGGTCATAGGCAGGATAGGGTTTTGGTTTTCGGGCTTTCGACTTCCTCTATTTTAGGCAGGAGAAAGAACGTTACGCATGTATTCACTCATGGTGCAATCGAATTTCCTGCTGGTAAAATACACCTCATATTTCTCTGAAGAAGTATAGAACGTGTTTGAGATCAACAAAAGCGGATTCGATAAATTTCCGCGACTTCCGACTTCCGTAAGTGACTAATTGTTCATCAAGTACCTCTGCAACGTTTGTCCCAAGTCCTTTACTGATTCCACATGCTCTTTAGAGAAGAAAGTTAGCTATGGAACTAATCTTGCGTCAACTTTTTGTGCAACACCCCGGCCACCCACTGGGGATGGGCTAACACCTTCATAAGGATTATGCCTAGAGAATCGCCTGTTACTTACCATTTAGTGTATTTAGGGCTCAGAAAAGGCGTAGCGGCAAGTGACGCACTACCTCTTGGGCCAGTACCCATCCAAAGATGTAACTCATACAAGGATTCCATCCTTGAGCAAAGGTTTACTTTCATCCCTAGATGGGTACTGGTCCAAGCCAACCGTGGCTTCCTTCCCTCCATTGTCGTTTGCTGGTAAAAGGCCCGTTTAGGAGGATGAATGAACTGATTTGTACAGCGTTTGGCCATCGAAAGTCATTGTATAGGCCACATACGTCTCCCCCTACGATTCCGAATGGAGGTCCAATCATAGAAGTCATTCCAAAAAAGGCTGATTGACGCCGAAAGACTTTATCCTTTATCGTTTAAGGCTCAAATGGACTAGTTCAGCATCGTATTCACTATGGCGCTTAAAGACGGGCCATGTCTTTCATGCAGATTTCCTGCACCCAATATCACTAACTAAGTAGGTTGTATCACCTGTGGCTTGCCATTCTCCCAAATCGCCGGGCGCTCAATTGCTCTGAAGCAAGTCAAATCGGCAACGGATTATTTTTGTTCACCGTAGTCTATTGGTTGCCCTTTTGGAGGTTGAGCTATAAAACGTGTTACTTCTCTATTTACTGCGGAGGGGAGGGGTTCTTATACAAAGCCGAACAGAAGTCCTCCTCTAACCTTTCGGACGGAACTAGAGCTTGCAGAAGGCTCTACCTCTACAACTCCAAGGCACAGTTCCGAAAATAACGTTTCTGAAATTCCCTATAGGACGAACTCGAGGCCCATCCTGATACCGTATGTTCCGATGTCAGGTCGAGAAACGTTTTGAATAGGGCATAATACGGGGCACTCACAGCGGACCACGAGTCTGAAAGGTGTTGTAGGGGCTGAATTATCTCAAGGGACTCCCATGTTGGAAGTCCAAACACCTTGTCATGACCTAAGGCGACAGTGGAATGAAGGCAGTTTTAGACAATATTGACTTGGTATACCCAGCTCTTCGCACGATTCTAATAACTAAAATGTCGTCCGAATGCCCCTTCAATGCCATTTCCGCCATGGTAATCTCGTACAACCTCTATTCCCATACTTATAGAAAGCCTCATTTTTCACGAATTCACGAACTCTCGCTTTATCGCCACCGATGCAATACTTTACATCAGCAGTTTCTCTTTTCAACTGAAAATGGGTACCTCGAGATTATCGTGAACTAAGCCTTTAGAAATGCAGCCCGGCATACATGGGGTCATTGCCTGTGAAAGTGAAACTATCCCCCGAAGTTAGTGAGTCGCACTCTCGCTTTACGATCAGCTCCGAGGCCTTGTGTCCAGGTGAACCGCGATCGATATCAATGTAGATGACCGTTATCCGACGCTCATCTCCGAACATCCCCTTGGCCTCTGTGGTGGTCATCGCGCAAAACTGTTCCGAATGATGAGACTGTATAGGAATGCTACCGTCGTACGGGATTATCGTCACGCGGTGTTCGGAAACCGCATAGACAAGATCCTATGATACGAGAGTGAAAACTTCGATGCGATCGGGTTCTTCGTTGATGGGTCGGAAAAGCCACATCCTTGAACTGGTTCCAACTTACAAATATAAACCAAGGGATATTAACGAGGATTTGTTCCAACTGCTGTATGAAGCATAGGGCATCTACGCCCTCTCTTCTACTTCCCTTCAGGACTCCTACCGCAACCGGGTTTCTCAAAGACTAGAATTATACCGTGGTTACCCATTACTCCAGACTCTATCGTAGATAAGCTTTGAAACCCCTATTGTGCGATTGCGATGATTGGGTGAACTGTGAAGACTACCGTACCATACCTTACTTACCGTACAGCTCAAAAGGGATATGTCTTTTCATAAACGATCTTCAGTGATGACTTTTTATTATTCAAATAAATTATTTCGATTTCGTGAACACTACGTACAACAACGATAACGTCATAACGGCACGACGTAAGTTGACATCGTCTACCGTGTATCGACGCAATTGCTTTAACGACGAGTTCCATCTTCGAAGAATACTCCACCGTCGATGGCGCAGTATTTGGGGCAGATACCCTTTTCTCCAGGTGTACCAGCAGGTCCAGGAGGTCCAGGAGGTCCAGCCTGTCCGTCGGCTCCAGGTGGCCCGTCAGGTCCAGGCGATCCCTTGGGTCCGGCTGGTCCAGGTGCGCCATCGTTTCCTGGTGCTCCAGGAGGTCCAGGTGGTCCAGGTGGTCCTGAAGCATTAGTTGAGACACATGGTAATTTGAAGATGTAAAGTTTTGTAAAGTAACAAGGTTTTAGCGCCTCGACTCAAATATAAGTTCATATTATCAAAATTCACCTTGGTCTCCAGGTTCTCCAGGTGCTCCGGGAGTGAGTGGCTCGCTCTGTGCGGGCGTTCCAGGCTCTCCAGCAGGTCCGGGCTGTCCAGGCTCTCCAGGTGGTCCAGGAGGTCCACGAGGTCCAGGTGATCCAGGAGCAGCATCAGTTCCTGGGCGTCCGGGGGTACCAGCCTCTCCTGGGTCTCCGGGTGATCCAGGTGGGCCTGGAGGTCCTGGTGGTCCTTGTGGGCAAGGCTTGCATGGTGGTGGGGTGGTGGGCTCACATGGAGCAGTGGGTGGTTTTCCGGGCACTCCAGGAGTTCCAGGTGCTCCTGGGCGACCAGGCTTTCCTGGCTTGCCAGGAACTCCGGCGGGTCCTGGGGGTCCTGGAAGGCAGCATCCTTCACACTGGAGGTTTGGTGCTGGGTTGACCTCAGGTGCGCCATAACCAGACTGACGGCTGGTACGGTTACGAGGAGCAGCGGGGCCACTGTTGGCCTTCATGAAGTTAACTTCAGCAAAGATATCCTTAGCGGATCCCTAAAAAGGTCCAAACATGAGAGGCGGAAAACTGTAGGTACGAAAAATCACAGAAAAACAAAAGTACAAAAGCAAATAAAATGCAATGCATACCTTGCAGAATGAGATCTCGTGTTGCATTTGGCGCCTAACATGGCTAACATAGTTATAGACCATTGGAAGGGTTAGTACGACCGATAGGACGGCAACCACAGAGAACGAGACGGCCGCATAAGCGACAAACTTATAAGCCTTGGTGCGTCCATCGGATTCCATGGTGGACTGCGCCGCTAACGGTCCACAAAATCGCCTTTTGTAGGCACGGCCTCGATCTAGCTCTACTCTCTCGCCCCTTCCCGAATCGGGGGGGAGGCGGGGGTGTGGTCACCACGCCCCATTCCACCTTGACTGTAGATGGCCAGGTCTGAGGGAGACGGTCCAAAAATGGCATAGTACATCCAAATAAATTGTTGCGCAAGATTTGTGCTAATAGAGATATTGGTAAAATGAGAAGCCAAAGCGGGAGGAGATCAGAATACTGCGAACCAAAAGTCGTCGAGGAATCTGTTGAGCTTCTTCTTTGATAATGAAAAATGCCAGACTTAGGAGGGACAATACAACCGGTAACAGCCCTACCCTTGTCCCTTCTATCGAGACCCCTAGAACATTATCAGGGTTCTTATAGGGTACTGACGTAACCGAAAAGCAAATTTGTTGACCAGGAGTTAAGAGAAAGCCGCTAACTATGTATGACATGTACTTCAATTCAATCTGCCTACGAATTTCTTCGACAACATTTCCTAATCTGATCCTAGGTAACTTAGCCAGGGAAACCACCACATCTCTATGGAGTATTGTTGACTGAGTCAACCCCACTGGTTCTGAGCCATGCACCTAGTTCGTCGCTTCGCTCTTCTGAAGTTCTAACAACTAGTCGGAACTCTAGAATCTGCTCGACAGGTTGAAGGAAAAATTCAAGAGCAAATGACCACCAACTAAATAGTTCATTTCCTTTTCCTTCAACAGATCTAGAGTAGACCCGAAGTCACTAGACCTATAGAATCGTATTTGACCGCAGAAAGCGCAAAACTTCATCTCTTCTTATAATCTGATACCTCCAGCTCTGATGTACTATCCGCCTCACACCTTCTGTTGTAAACATGAAAGAAATATTTTCTGTTCGTCCATATGGTCTCCTCAAGTCTTTCTCAATCCTTTACCTACTTAACTGTACCACTTGAATGGATTTTTAACTTCAGATTTTGATCTGATCGACTCTTTATTCTGCAGTATATTATACAAATTACATACGCCATCGAATGAGGTAATTTCTCTTATCACAGGCAACATCTTCGTAAATAATCCATAAAATGCAATTTTTACACATTTGCATATCAATACCCGACTCGAAAGCTATATAAAGCACATAATCACCCATCATGGCGACTGCATACAACTACGGTGACTAGAGCGACACATACAAGGTGCGAGTACCTGCGAGGTTCTGAATGGACGAGTTTTCACGGCAATCTAAACTCATTCAGAAAGCGGTAAATCAGCTCGACTTTCAAACATCGATTTCCACATAGTACTTTTGTTGATATTCAAAAAGTACAGATCCCTATTCATATCGAGAATGAACTTGACGACATTCTTTCGTTGTAGAATACCACATACGAGCAGCATTGCAAAGCCGACACCCATAAACAGACAGCCGGCGATGATGAACGGCGTTTCGGTATGCTAAAATTAGGCTCTTCTGTTTTGCAGAGAACTTGCAAGAACTTTTTAGGATTCAATCTCTGCAGGCAACTATGGCTTCTATGAAGGAAACGGTATTAGATGACTTGCAATTGCAACAGCTGAAATCTCGTCCATGTACCCCTTCCATGTCACTCTCGCATGGTAATCTCGTACAAACTCTATTTCCTCTGATTTGAGGAGCCTTATTTTTAGCAAAATCGGCGAATTTTCTCGCTTCCTTCCACGAATGCACGATTACCAACCAATACTTTGCTTTTTCACTCAACAGGGCACCTTATAACTATCGTGAGCTGTGCCTTTAACTCAATAGTTCAGAATTCACCATTTCTTATGCCATGCTGAGGTGAAAGTTTTCGGGTGGAAGGCTGTAAAATGTAAAATAGTTCAAAAAAGGTTTCTTAAGGTTACATGTTCTTCACTATGCTGCCCTATTGTTATTCATTAGTAGCTGAACCTGTAAACGAAAATAAGTCGCAGTCATTAATACGATCGCTGTCACATGAAATGATGTTTATCCGAGGGGGCTGTTGTGCAACATCGGCCGAGATCTCCGATGGATTTCTGGTCTCTCAAGATTCCCGACGACCTCCCAAGGTGTCACCACTACTGAACGAAACTCACCTTGGTCATTGCGTGATGGTGTAGAATGAATCGAGGAGGCAGGAGAAACGTAGTGATGTAAAAGACGACCATTATATTGGGTTGTCCGAAAAGTTTCCGCCGATTTTTGATACCCCGGATTTATCAACCGCTGTACAAAAGATCAAGGACCCAACCTAATAAAGTTATATGTTTTCTGAAAGAGTAGGTCGTCCTCTATATTCCTGTTGGGATTCCGTCAACATTTGTTGAAGTTTGTTTGTACAGGACTCGTATGAAAATGGAGAACCACTGCGCACATTTTCGACATCTGAAGTATTTCTTCTACTGCAAGGCCTAGAATGGGGCTCAAGCCGCATGAAAGATATATGACGTTTGAGTAGACCATGCCCTAGAGGAACGTACAGTGCATGACTAGTTTGCGAAATCCAAACAGAGTGAATTTGCCTTCGAAGACCGGCAACCCTTAGGGAGACTATCATCAGTTTGAACGATCAACTCAAAATGTTAACCGAAGCAAATCGGCACATCGCTGCTCATGGAGTAGGACAAGGGCTTATTGTTTCGAAACCAACCATCCATGGTCATCTGCAGACGCTTGGTTTTGTAAAGCGCCTTGATGTTTAGATATCTTGCGAAAAGAGCAAGCGCAAAGCGATGGACCGCACCTCCATGCGCGACTCGTTGCTCGAACGAGATGAAAATGAGCCGTTTCTGAAACGCATGAGCACGAGGGACGAAAATCGGATTGTGTACAGCAATGAGGAGCTGAAACGATCGTGTAGCCCCTTAGTGAGCNGTCACAAACCGCTGCAGAAGTCAAAATCTAGGTGCGGATGACTATGCCGAGTTGCTGATGGGATTTCAGGAAAATCACTTACCATGAGCTGTTGTCGCACAATCAAAAGATGACTTAGGAAAGGTACTATAGTTAGCTAGAAACTATGGAGGCGGCGATGGACCAAAAGTGACCCGAAGTGGCCAATTGTTAGGGCGTAATCTTCCAACAGGGTGCCTCCAGACCACACGTATTTTGGCCACTCGTCAAAAGTTGCTAAAGCTCGGGTGGGATGTCTTACCACAACCCCCATATAGTCCAGACATAGCACCATCAGAATACCACTTGTTTGGGTTTCTGCAAAGTTCCTTGAATGGAAAATCGTTCAATCCGCTGGAGGACTGCAAAAAGCACCTAGAAGGGTTTTTCGGTTTTAAGTCTGGAACCTTCTATGGAAGAGGGGAACTGGAACCTACAGGAAGATGGCGAAGCCTTACTGAACAGAATGGAGGATATATTGTTCATTCAATGGATTTCTTCTTCTAAGAATTTACATTCGAAGATGAATCAAAAATCGGCGGGAACTTCTCGGACAACCCAATACATTACGGAGCTGCCAAACTTGCTCCCACACAGCTTTCTGGAGCCATGATTCGAAGGAGCTTCTTGAACTGAGCCTACCGATGATCCTTATTTCTTATTTGACAGTTCAATATTATTTGTCATTTCAGGATATCGTTTCAGGGACAAAAGGAGTACCATAAAGACTCAGCCGCTCACACTATGAAGACGGTCATTTCCTCTACGTTACCGCTTTCTTTCGTTAATTGTTTGTTACTGAACGTCTAGATTTCTATGTACTTCATTTAATCACAAGGGCGAAGGTGATGTGGTGTAAGGGGCCGATCGCGTACGCATGGTCACGGTTTCGAATCCCGACCGATATCCACCAAGACTAACCAAGCCTTCTAACCCCCCATGGTCAGTTAATTTGTATCAGCCTCGTCTGGGAGGATAAAAGCATCCGCTACGATTCATTGTATGGGTCGCATACGCTTCAATACGTCACTATCATTCTGGATTGATGTGGAATGTGGGGGGTGCATCCCACAGACGGGATTGATTAACGCCTAAAGACTTTATCTAGTCTTTACTTTTCATGACCAACATATAAGAAACCTCGTAATCTTACCAGAGTTGAAAACAAAGAATTTCCTCCCTTCTTACTAGTCAAACCTTAATAGTCAATCTGTCATTCAACAATCATATCAAAAATCTGCCCTTATCTTCTGTCTGACGGGTGCTGATTTCACCCGTTTTGTAGTCGCTTTCTGCTCAAACGGGTTTCACCGCGACTATCACTTAAGCTGGCCAAGGATAGTCAAGCAAAGCACTAATTCGATTGTTCTCGGTGGCCAAGTGACTGATGGCGTACGTGGATCCATCCATACACATACTGTGCAGTGCATCTCTAGCGACATCTCAGTGTGNGTGTGTGTGATGATTTCTCTCATTGTTATCGATGGGAAGAGGTGAAGAATAGTGGGAGAATGGACGATAAGACGAGTAGGGAACGAGACGAGCAGAATAAGATAGCGATAATCGTACGGGATCTCTTCCGTCGCCCGGTGGACGGGATCTTCTTGTTATGTGTGTTGCCTTCGAGCTATCCCGTTACTCACGCGCTCTCTCAACATCACCCAACCACTCAGACGATTCGAAGAATAAATCCTATTGCTTGTACACGGGGGATGTATCAAGGAGGCTGCTTGATATGTGAATGGAAGGCCCTTATTAATTTGGATTTCCATTTTCTGTGAGGAACCCTGCTGGATTGAAAGTAACAGCTATCAAGTTTCCAGTCTAACAGGATAGAAATCGACAAAGGTCACGTCGTCGCCCTTTCTGAGACATCACCAAGTGCATGACTACACTTGGGGTCCTCTTCGAAACGAATGACTTTGATTCAACAGTTAATCACTCGAGCTGAACTCTGGGAAGGAGATGAAGGTTAGATTCGTCCCTTTCTCGCCCACCCGCACAGGAATGAACCTTCGTCGTTGTTCCCAACGCAGAAATACTTGAACTGTAATCGGTTGATTTCGATCCGATAGTAGACAGGAGGTGGAATTTGTGGCGTGCAAGGAATTGAGATGAGCCGAAATCGCTTTGAACTTGTGCCGCTATTGCTAGATGAGTACAGAAAGCATCAAAAGTTCAAATATTTTCACCATTTGAAGGAAACTTAGGATTGAAAGCTCGTTTTGGGTGATAATATCTGATACATAGTAATATTTAATACAATTGAAATGTTTTTGTGCCGTGCGAGGTTGTAGAAGGAACAATTTATCCAATCAACGGCCTACCGCTTTGACGCAGTCGTCTTCTACAGAGGCCAGGGTTCCACCGCTGAGATTATCAGTAGCGAATATCTACTAATGTCTAATGCACCAAGCCTGGTAATACCTGGTACGTGACATATTTCGAAATCCGCAACAAACAAAGGGAGTGGTTGCAGATAAGATGCCGAGTTTGTAATAAAAAGCTGAATTCGTTTTGAATAGTATCCCTCTGATCTCGTGGAACTTCAAAAGCATTCCCCCTATAACTTGCAGTTGAATGGTGAAGGTGGTGAGGTGGCAAAAGGGGCGCTATCACACATGCATGGTCACGGGCTCGAATCCATATCCAAGTAGGCCAATCAAGTCTTCCACCTCTCTAGGGCTGTCTAAATGGTGCCATACTCATTTGGGAAGGCGAAGGGTTATTTATCTTCGCGTTTACCTCGGTGACCCATACGCTACGCACTAGATGAGAATGGAATCCTGGGGATGGGGGCATCCTTCAGAAGGGATTTATTAACACCAAAATAATTTTTATGTACCCCTCACTGGCATTTGAAGCTTGGAGCCGGTGAGAAAGCAGACTTTCCATCCATTGCTAAAGTAGCGCTTTTTCAGTGTAATCGGAGAATCCTAGCTCAGGCCAGACTATTCCCTTTTGTACATGGGGGTCATAGAGCAGGCAAATCCCAGTATCATCAGAACTCCGATCCCATTGATATGTTGTAACAGGCTGACTAATAAAAACGAATATATGTCCTTTATGCATGGCTAATCTGCCGTCGGAGTCGGGGTGATTTATCTTAGCGATTACCTCGGTGACCCATACGCTATGCACTATGCGAGACTGTTCCGTATGGACGTATGACCGTTCGTAATTCGGGGCCATCCTCTAACTCTCTCTTCATGGCAAGTCCCGTAGATCTCTCAGATATCGCGCTATCTCTGACCAAGGATTCACGAACAGGGCTGTATTCACATATGACAAAGGATATTTGTGATCATTAGAAACTGTCAATGAAAGCAGAACGGGAGCGGAACGATCGGGATTGACAAATAGTTGTTATAGCGACTAAGTCAGGTTCAGGGGAAATCAGGATTCATAGAAACAAGTATGAACCCAAATACAACTATATCCTGACCAACGTCTAAGGGGTTCTGCCTCAAAGCGATTACAAAATATCATTTGAAATAAGAAAATATGACTGACCGCTATCAACACAATTGTTCCACTCATCATCAGAAGAATTCCAACGACGAACATGCCCGCCATAGTCAGAACTGTAGCCGCAGACGATGGGCCTTTCTTCACTTGATTCGTTTTACTCTGAAAAGTTTCTAGTAATCAGAACTAGCAACATTAGCAGAAAGCCTACTAAATGACCACTGTCGGCCGTAGCCAGCCGGCGATCTCTCTCGCACTTCCGATTGAAGCTGAGATTCGATTCGCCTAATAAATTTCCGCGGCGACCTCCAAACAATAGCTGTTCGAGGCCATTTTTCATATCCCACAAGTGAAAAGTTCAATCAAAGGCGTAGTGATGTACAAAGATGAATCGTTTCGGTCCGAAACTATTTCGGACGTCAACGGATGTTCACAGAAACATAAGACCGCTGCATCAACTTTGCCATTGAAAAAACAGAAAAGGTACTTATTTGAGGTACCTTTTTGCTAGTTCAGCTATTTTGAGCTCTTTTTTAATGCGATGCCATCTCAAGGGCTGCAGTCCGTTTTCATGACTGGAGAGAGCGACCTTACTCATAAGGTGTAACTTACGTTCGCATATGGTGAATCAGTAGATATGGCAGAGTTAAGAAGTGAGGGGGGTATTCCATCGAGCATAACTAGTCGAATGAATGGAGGAGCTGTTTCCTTGGATGCTAAGCTGCTCAGCGAAGATAAAAGCTAGCTCAGCTGCCCAAGCTTTTATAAAGCTGAATAGAGAGTACCCAATGGCGTAAACATAAAAGACATATTGAGCCTAATCCAGGGGTGGATGGGATGTTAGGTGGAGAGGCATCAATGGCATTCCCCTGAGTTGGAAGATCTGTTTACTTCAACTGATCGAATTGCGTAGTTGGTACGTAACCATTCAGTGCAGATCTTGCAGTTACTGCATGGTCTTACTATGAGCTTATCCTACAGTTGCATGAAAAAAAAGCTTCATTTAATGAGTCAAAACGCGTACTTTGTCAAACACTGGGGTATCCATTCGTTCCAGAGGATCAGCATAGGAGTATCGTTTCTTTGGGATCTTGATCTTCTGGCTAAGACCGGGAGAGTGCTCCTGAAACAATCGTTAGTTGAAATCACAAATCACGAGGAAGCAAAGAGCATTAAGCCTTGTTTTTAGGTTACTGTAAAAAGTAGTAATGGAATAAAATGCCGGCAAAACATAGGATTATTGCTTTCTTGACATATTGCCAAGCTTGTTGTCTCTTGAAAGGTCTGATAGACGGCACAAAGAGCGTTTATTCCACTTCCGACTTTCAAGGGCTTTTGTTTGAGAGAACGAATCAGTTCATGAAAACGGCTCGCCCTGTGAGCCGTTTTTAGACACCAGGGTCCCATGGGCCAAAAAACACTATTGCATAAATTTTTTGAAGAACCGCAATCAGGCTCATACCTACATTTGTTGGCATCACCATGCACTTGTCAAACTACCCATGTGCTCACATCGTCTCATGTGGGACCATCAATACTCCCATCTGCCTAACTAACTCATAAGCATCTGGTAAACATTTCACCTTTGAGTGGGAAGTGTTTCAAAAGAAACTCACAATACTCGATTCACCAGGAATGAACTATTACGAAATTAAGACCATACATTTAATTTCGAGAATGAAAATAATAATTCTAAAGAATAGGGTATCGAATTACCTCATCATCTCGTGGAAGAATATTCAGTGAAGACATCATGGCGAAGTGGAAAAGTTACGTTCGATAGGACTGATAAGGTCGGTATGAATCACTAGGCAAATATTCAAGGGTGTATGAGGGGAGAGCGATCAGGAAACGCTGTTGAATGGGTGCGTATGTTGGGAAACACGAAGGCCGAAGCCGTGAAAAGTTGCTCGTAGTAGGAGTGACAAATACGCCTCATTTACGATGAGTTTGCTAGCGTCAAGATCAGAGTGGAAGAGGTATCAGAATCAGATTTTGCATGAGTTGTCAATACTGAACTCGGAGAATGGTCTGCGTCGTCACCAAGGCCTAACATCCCCATTATGGATACTTCTCACTGAGCCATCTACGAATTCACGGAATGCTCGGTTTTTTCCTTTGATGGGTTTTCTCTAGCATTGTTTTCTACTATACCAGGGTGATATCGGATGATACCACTTTGATTAAGGAGGTCTTCTGGGGAATGTTTTTACTTTGATCGATCCTGTGTGAGGGTCCCCCCAGCATTCGAATTTTTTCGTAGTTTCCTATTGAATGCGTATGTGGCCAACTTTCGGTGGTCAGCCGATGTGCAAGTCAGTGCTTTTATCCTAGCAACGAGTCTAGTACTATTTGACCGATTCCGGAGGAATGGAAGGCTTGGTTGGTTGAAGTGGATACCGTTTCGGGATTCTAAAAATCGAGTTTCTCGCAGTAACCGCAGATGGTGTAGCCCTCGTAGCCGTTCTGTTGTAGCGCCTTCAGTACTCGCCTGAGAACAGGCTTCGCTACGCAATCTCTAATGTATCTAATAATAATTTTTTTTAACGACAGGTGAGGCGTAGGTTTCGCCTGCGATAGCGGTACTATTTACTGTACTCTATCTTTAGCTTATAGCCAAAAGTGAAGAGGTATCAATGATTGACATCGTTGCTCGCATAAAGCATGAGGGTCAGGATGGATTCTCACATATCCACCATGGGGTTCCTTAGAAAATTAAAATACTGTGAAGCGGGATGAAAGGATGATCAGGAGAGATATCAAGTACATGGCGCGTCTTTTCAAATTAATTTTGCCAGTATGTCTACGGTAACGAATCTCACCAGAAACATTGGACTCCTTTGAGGCGGATCTGCAAAAGTGAGCTCATTGAGATTAAGCTGAAGAGGGCGCGTCACAGGCACGCTCAATCGGTCTCTGGATGGCTCCATTGCCAGTCAACTGAAATGCGCTGAATTTTAACAAAAAGAAAAGTGTGAGACAATAAACGCTTTCATTTCAAATACAGTCTTACAATTAGTATTCAACAAAATGAGTATTCAGAGGCACGGTGTCCTCTTATTTTGAGAAATATTTTGAGGTACCCTTTTAAGTTGAAACATGGAAGCGTTGATGTAGGGCAACACAACGGTGGCGAATTAAGCGAGAAAATCCACCTACATCGCGGAAAACTGGGCTTTCTAAAAGTAGTGGAAATAGAGGTTGTACGAGATCACCATGACGAGAAAGGCATGTAAGGTGTGTTTGGACGAGATTTCGCATGCCCCAGCTGCTCAAAGAACTAACTACATCAAGTCGAAATTGTCCAAAACTGCCTATCGCTGTCGCCGCGGGTCATGACATGTTGTTTGAACTTCCCACATGGGAGTCGCTTGAGAGAGCTCAGCCTCTACAACGCCGTTGAACCTCGTCCACTGTGGGTGTGGCACTCACACGATACAATCTCTGGCCCTTTGTTATGCCCTATACAGGACATTTTTCGACTTAAAATGGCAGATATGATGTAAGGCGAAGCCTTGAATTCATACAATGGGAAAATCTCACAAATCATCTTTCTCGTAAACTGCGCCTTTGAGCGCTTGATGGGCAGCTACCGCTTACGAGGTTTGCAATGCTTAAAATATTTGACCGCGAGAGAAACTTGTACTAGGTAAAATAGAGAACCTTCCCGAAGTTGAAGTATACATAGGAGAAAGGAAGAAGTTTGACTGTTGATAGTCACCTCATACAACTTCTCCTAAGGTGCGTCAACTTCAGATGAACGATTCCGCATTACGGATCAGAAGATATTCCATAGAAAGTCTGTGTCTTCGCACAAAGGAATATCCAAACAACATATCATACTATGGGAATGACTCTCCTGAACTGTTCTTCTAGAGTTAGTGTCAAACTGTCAGAAAGGCTCCAAAAAAAAGTTACGCGTGCACACTTATGCACAGAGCTATGATTTAACTTGCATAACCATTTCGTGAAGCCTGAATGCTTGTAGACAGAAATTGAAGGAGGAGAAGTGAAGGGTCTGTTGTGGAATTGTGTGGTTGCGTGAATGTCAGCAAAGTCAGTGAAAGAAAAGTCACACATAACAATTTCCGGGACAGTTCGTCAGTTGGGATGACGGCCGAACGAGACCAGAGAAAATCAAATGTGACTAGAGTGTTCAGAAAGTATCCGACAAAAATTTCACAAAAACAATTTTTTCTGAATGTTTCGATAGTTCAAAAAATATAATCAAAGGACACTACTGGGTGTGGTGCGTTAGGAACGAAGTGGTCGCGTCGCGGTGAGAGGGACGTCGCGCGCGAAGGAATGTAGCAGGATGCAGCAGTAGGTAAGAAATATAAGAACTAAGTACTAATAGTAGAATTATGTATAAAATAATGATCGTATATCGATTGAGCTGTATGAAGAACGCTAGAGCTGTAATAACGGCGAATGAGTTGTCCGCGACAGCCGCGTGCGGCAAATCGATTACCCAAAATCGTTCCTAACGCCCGTCTCCCGACACTACTCGTTTGTTAGCGGCAATGGCAGGAGACTTCATCATATCGCAGTAGGCTGATCAGATCATCACTTATCTTTGGCCTTTTGGTTTACGCTTTGACGCACCGGAATGAGGAGTAAACAGAAACGCTCATGAGGAGTCAAAAACCGTATACCTAACAAAGGTTCCGTGAACTTCGGCAGCGAACTGGCCAGCCACGGATCAGCTTTGCGTAGACAGTTCGACCATCATAGAGTTTAAGGAAGACGGAACCGGATATTTTAGGCGTACACAAACGGTTAATGCCCTTGGGTGGAAATTCTGTGGGAACTTTCAAAACATTCCATAAATCTAGACTATGGCAGAACTCGAGACAGATGTTCTCTGAACGACCTAATAGGGGAACAAAATCGATTGAGTGTAGCGAGTTCACTTCGGAATAGCTTCGTGAATACAGAGCTGAATAAATGCCTACCGGGCCATTGTTTGGGAACGACTGCACAGCATTGACTGAATATTTCATAAAAGCAGTGATCGTTTGACGTGAACAGAGGGAAAGCAGGACAATCATGATCGCATACTATTCCCGTCATTACTTCCCGAATAGCGCTTTAGGCAGGGAATACATGGGGAGAAAAGAGTCTTTTTTGCGATGTAGTTTTGTCATTGACTCACTTCTGACGAGGTTCTATGAAGCTATTATTTGGGATGCAGTCCTCGCTTGCATTGGCTTTGCTGTTAGGTGAGCAAAAGGGTAAAAAGGCGAAGACAGACTAAACGGAATTCGTCTCACGATGAATAGTCTGAATGAATCATGTTTCCAATCTGATGACATTGCTTTCCCAGAACATTGGAAGCTTTGCTTCTTGCAATTCTTTCACCTTACTGTGTGAGGAAGTCTCTCAGTGTTGATGTAACATCAAATGATGAAGGATAGAGGTTCTGGCGTTAACTAATCCCGTCTAAGAAATGCGCCGCGCATTGGACTTCAATCCAGAATCGAGCGTTCTGAATTCGTTGCGGCCTATACAATGACTTGCGGTGGCCAGCCGATATACAAGTCAGTGCTTTCCTCCCAGACGTATCTGGTACCAATTAACCGACCCCAGAGGGATGAGGGGCTTGGTTGGCCCAAACAGATGCCGATTCGAGATTCGAACCTGTGACCATGGATATGTGGTAGCGTGCCACTTGTGCAATAACTGCACCACCTTCCCCTAAATCACTATGTATTATGGTAGATTAGTTGGGCAAAGAACTTGTGAAGGATAAATGATGATAAAGCTTGGTCAGTTTCGAGAATCGCAGCTTATAAAAGGAGCCGCAAAGACATTCACGGGGCAGACATTAAGTGAATTTGGCCCTCTATCAATGACATTACTTATGCTTTGCGCAACGTTATAGTGGTGTACAAATGCAGGACTACTGAAGTTCGTAAAGTCAATTTGTATCCCGTGTATGGACAAAGTATGTGATGAGCTTAAACGATGTGAATTTACCAATTTGAATTTGAGCAATTAGTTATATCTCTTGAGGTGTGTTGGTCATGCCGCGGCGAAAGGGTGTGAAGCAAAATAAAGTGGGAATGATGATAGACAAAACACCATACATGTGAGAAATCGTTATGTGTGAATTCTACGCTTCCTGGAAAGATTCGATTGCTCAAAAAACAATGAATTTAAATGTGATCAGATTAGAATAAGCGGAAAAACCTTTATAAAACGTCCCCAACATAAATCGGAAGTTGGTCAGGAGAAACCATGAAATGGCTGGGTAAAATTCTTGGAATGTCGTATTTTGTTAAAATAAAGGTCCTACGAGCAACCTCACCAGCACAACTGGTCAAGGGCCTCAAATGGTTGACGTTATGCTCTGAACGAACAAGAAGTGAAGGTTCAAAGTAGACATATGTTGGCAGTTATTGAAATTCTTCTGCCGTTCGAGGTTTCTAAGTGAGACTCTTTATTAAATTAATGGCCCAACGTTTCAGCGTAATCGCTTTCTTCAAAGTAAGGATAGAATCCGCTTCGACGGTGGAGCAGCGGATTCTATCCGCTTCGAAGTGAAATAACGCGAATGGAAATGCCTAGGTTAAAACAAAAGAGAAGTTGGAAATTATATGTCAGCAGTCTTCAGGAACGAAATAGAGTAGAAAATGTTTCACTAGAAGCTCAAAAGGGGGAAAGGTGTACTCAAGTAATCTGGATTCCCCTATTTTCTTTGTTAGTTTTCTTCCGATTTTTGTAGTTCAAGTAGTGGAGATCGTGTTCATGAAGGGATGGGAAAAGTAGCTTCTACGATAGTATGGGTAGGTAAGGTGACCATTCAGAACCGAACCAGTAAAAATGGAAGCTGAGGATGGGCTACCTCATGGAACCCTAGAATGAGGTTCAATGACTCAGTTGGGAAGGATCTTACTCGACACAGAAGAAGTTTCCAACTTGGGAAGATTATGCCTTCATCAAAGTGGGAATAGCGCCATTGTCCAGGAAAAGAGGATAGTTCGAATGGACATTAGATAAGTAAAAGGCGAAGTCGCCTACATAGCTTTTTTTCATATCATAACTGTGGATAAATCTCCATTTGCAACGTTTTTTAAGATCATACCAATCAGATTGTATCGTGACATCATCAAACACCTCAGAAGAGATGAACTTATGGTGTTAGAACTAAGAAGAAAAGCTAGAAACTCGAAGAGATTGAAAGCCATAGACCGAACAAACAGGCGAAGAGTTAATGAAGTTGCATGAGTATTCCAAAAGTGTGATATATCATGACCTTAGAAAGAGGCTTAAAATGAACTGAGAACTACAGTAGTGCAAGTTACTGCGCTGTAGCACAAGAGCTGTCAACAATGAAACAATAACGGCCACACCACACAGGCCTTGTCCCCTAACATGAAGAAGAGGAGTTGAATGCCTCTTGAAGTCTCATTAGTTACAAATGAATATCGAATTTGAAATACGTAAACGTCAACTAGGTGTTGAGAAAACGGCCGGAGAATCACAAAGTTGGCTTCCGGAATCGATCCTGAGTGCAAACATTGCCGATCGCTCTATTTACACAAGTGGAGCATTCCCATGAAAATGATGTGGCAGGAATGGGCCATTTATTGTTATCGTCTTAATCATGCTGTATATTAGTTCTAGTTTATCTATTGACAGGCAAGATAAGAAGGTCAAGGGATAAGTCTCAAAGCAATGACAAATCCCGTTTTTGTGATGCACTTGGTGGACTTCTGGAGGTAACCGACAATCAAACAATGGCGTCGAAAACGTTTCACAATAGGCTTTCAAGTGCTATACCGTCATACTGTCACCCTATTTCCATTCCAAAACCTTGGTTCACGTGGGGGTGCTCTGAATACGAGTAAGATTGCCGAAAAACTATGGAACTTCGCTACTTCAGGTGGTAAAATCTTTAGTTCAGTTTTGCTCCATAATGTATGCAAAGTCACAGTATGCAATAAATTCACGTGCCTTCGTCAGTTACCTTGAAGCTATTTCCCTGCAAAGTAGTCAACAGATGGCGCAGGATACGGGAGAACAGAATAATTCCAAAATGTAAGGTTTTTCTGACTAATTTATCTTTAAAGTATGAAGAAGTTATACCGACGAAAGAGGTGCTCAGACGGGGTCTCAGTTGTTGAAGAACAATCTGTTCTAGCCACTGTGTATCAGCTGACTGCGCTTACTGCAAACGTGTTTCACGTCGAATGATATCAGCATCTACAAAGATGACCTTCGTGGGAAGTTCTGAGCAGCAGACGGTGGTGGATGATCAGTTTTTGGGTCACTGCTCCATGTGGCCTTCTCACCAGCCATAGATTCCTAACAATTCTAGATTCCTGAAAAATCACCGAAATCTTTCATTGTAAATATGCCTTTAACGCTGCGATGGGCTCAATCAACGAAACACATGAAAAGTGATATAGATAGATTGCAGTGGATTGATAAAAGATTACAGGAGATTGATAAACGGTAGATGATGTAGTATGTTTCACTTATAGCTCATGTTCGATGGATCTCCCTTCGGAAAGAGATTTTAGTAAGTTAGAATTTCGGCTCAGTGTCACAGTTTCGGTTCCTAAATAGGACCCGTAAATAGAACGGGGAGGTAAGGTGGGGGGAGGGGAGGGGAGGTGCACGCAACAGTGTCAGTACATCAGTAAGTTAACACGGCCCTACGTATTAATCCGTGTAATACTTGCACTGTATCAGAGGCCAACAGAGAAGGATAGGCAGCGGCCTGTGTGCACTCCTATGCGGTCTTGACAGGAGCACCGATGAGGGTGGGATAATAGACTCGTGCGGAATGTTGAAAAGTCCACCTTTCATACTTTTTGCCATCGATTGTACGCTTTTATCACTTTCCAAGAAGCGGGTTTGAGGTGTCGATGCAATAATTACTTTGTTTCTACAGTATCGATTTCGTGGGAAGAAAGCAGAACTTACTTAGAAACCAAGTTACCAAAACGATAAGTGAAAAAGAATCCTAGAAAGAAATATGTGTGTTTCCTGTCCTGAACAGTTTTGTGTTCTATAGACACAAAAATGTTAATATATGTTTCTGGAAACAGCACTGTATTCCTTGTTTGCGAGCTACTAGCGCTATGAACTATTGGACTATTGAAACACCTATTATGGCCTCATACGTCTAAGACTTGAGAAAGCAAAGTTGTGACTGATTTTATCCTGCATAAAAAATTGTATTAGTTGTAAGGAAATGCTTTGGTTTAGTAGGACTGTAGTGAAGACAAAATGGGCGCTTCCCGCTCTGGAAGTGAGTCCGAAATACAATCCTATGCTAGGTAAAAGGTCTTCAAGAGCATGTTCTAATTTCTCACAGTGAAAGCATTTTTTCATAAATCCTTCTAGGTTCGACGTCGTCAGTCCCACCTAAATTCGGATGTACTTCAAACTTTCTTGGCAGTATTACGGTGGTTGCGACGATGGGCGTTGCAGGTAATACTATAATAGGTTATTGCAATATAGATGAGCGTTAAATATAAAAATGAATTATGTCAAACCAAAGCATTCTAGCAGCTCAGTAGGTGTTCTTGTTTTGTTCTTTGTCAAAGCGAAAACTCATTATGAGAACCCAGACTTCATGTTGTTAGACCACAATATCACGGATAACATGTTCCATTCCAAGGCACCACAGGAAACTTTGAAAAACAGAATGGGACGTCTAGAGCGGTCGCATCGCGGACCTACTCTACTTTAAACCTGTGCCTCAAGGATAGACTGCAGACTCGTTCTCATCGCCTTGAATTTTGCCGCACAGTTTGACACGTGCTTCCAAACGAGAGAATGTTCCGTCCCCACCTTACGAATGCTTGACGAGATGAGTCGTCGATATCGTAAAATAACAATCTCAGAATCCAGTGGTGTTGCCATGTTGCAATGAGTTGGGCTTCCTTGACCCATGCTCACATTATTGGCCAATCAACCATACGCTCACCCATTCCTGCTATTTTTCGGCTACTCTCACAACTCTTATAGTCACTTCACACAGGCAGTAGTGTCGCGATTACGTGCGACCACTCGACGTCCTGCAGTGCACCGGAAGGACACCGTGTCCCAATCATCAGATGCTACCTTTTACGAAATTTAAATGGAAGAAAGCGCTGGTAGCGCGGGAAAGCTATCGACTTGTCCTGGCATTCATCAATCCGCCATATCGCTGTCTGGTTGTCCCTCCTGTACTTCACTCCGTCGCCTCGAGTGTGTCCACTGTTACTGAAGCCGAGCCAGTATGAGTCTCACTTCGTCGTCAGCATTTCTATGACTAGGGAACATTGCGGTTGGATGCCATTTTCATCTGAAACCCAGTTACGACTCTGCCTTGCCAACCATTACTATCTCTCAAATCATGTCTCTTTACATTTCTCGTCTCTCCTCTTCGTTGTAAGTATGTCGAGATTATTATGTCTTATTTTTCGCCCTCAAGAATTTGTACCGATGATATGTGTTTTTCGTAGATGCATAGCATCGCGGTTATATTTCAATCGTTACATTATAACCAACCGCTTCATTTTTGCAGGGAGTTAGCAGAAAGCACGCACCCTTATATCCACCCGGGGCAGGCTGCAGCACACCGCTACCCATTATAGCACTGAGATGCGACACGTCTCCCCACAAAGGTGTGATTCAAGGCGAGAAGGCTGTTCATTGATCTCGATGATGAAGAAGAGACAGCAAAAAGTCTAGAATATCGTTCATGTTTAGTAAGGTAGGATGTGTACAGAGTAGCTTCAGGTCATCTTCTTCAAGCGTTTATCCATAGGTTGGTATAATATGGAAAACGGTAGCAATTTCTAAATCGAGCGCAAAAGGGTGCCTTCATTGTGCATTGGCTCTAATTTCTGCTCATTCGTGGCCATTACCAACTTTTAATATCAAAATAATTTGGAAGGGGAGGTGATTATAACATCGGGAAGCCTTTTCATTCCGGTTCAATTTTACGGCCTTACTGGATAGGTGAGATTCATCAGCGTCACCTGGAGGCTCTGTGATTGCTGTATGATGTTAAGGAAGAGAAACTTACGTCGAAGCTTGACCGAGGAGTGGTGCTGCACGATTGTGATATACGTCAAATGCCTCCGAAGATTACTAAGGGAAAATTGCTTGTCGTTCGACATAAAGCAGGACATCGATGGATGCAGGACTTCAAAGAAGATTCAGGGTGGTTTCAAGGCGTATCACCACCTTCTCTTCATGAGGAGTTTCTTAGACAGAGACAGTCTTTCCACACAAGCTCTGAACTTCGCGAGCGAAGAGGGAAAAAAAGAAAGCGATGAAAAGGGAGCCCATCACTGAATTTTTCCCCGGTCGATATATTGTTGGTTGGACACGGTCGCTCTATAGAAAAGAGAACATTTCCCACAAATGCAGTGTGCAACGCTCATCAGCGGATTTTTAAAAGAAGTGACATGACGATCGTTAGCTGAGCAATTGGCCTGAGAGAAGAAAAGGTTTTACCGTCGCTACCACTTCTCTTTCTCATTTATGCCTTGATTTTCGACAATGGCCAAATGGATCAAAATCGCTTCTGAACCTATCTTGGACAACAACTTACTGGCAAATTGCCAAGAAAAAGATTTTCTCATGCGCGGAATTCGGAAGTCCATCCGAGTAAAGCGCATATGATGAGCAAACACTGATGTTAGAGCGGATGCGATCGTGCGCTCCCGACTCACCAAGATGTTCTGGTGATGGACGTTTGAACATCCTTCAAGGATCATGAATCTTCTCAGTCGTATCTTGACCTGAGCATTCGAGATGATAAAAATGCCAGCTGATCCCACGAGATTGATACAGCCAATGAACGTTCATTGCTTTTTGTATCCCGTATCATAGCTCATGATGTCAATTTTTGTGGCCTTGCGGCTCAATTCTCCGCTTATTATCACCTAAGTTTTCAGTTCTGTAATCTCAAGTTTGGCGAATTTCTCTGTTACTCATAGGATGCTGTTAGCTTAATGAGCACGTATCCAGGTGGATTTTGGATGATCTACGCAGTTCTGTTCTCCGTCCAGTAGAGTAATTGATTGTAAAGCAACGACCTGTTTGCTCGTAAAAAATTTGTGCCAGAATATCACATCAATCTACTTATAAAATGATGAAGGTTATCCTACCATGTATTCAAAGTGTATACGAATAGAACTGTGTCCATATTGGATGATTAAGGTAGGAACCGACTCAACCAAAGCATTCAAGGTTGCTGAAGGTGTTCACACCAACATACAAAGATTTTTTTATTCACGTGGAAAGGACCCTGCGAAGTGCAGAGGTCCCCTTGCCCACTGAGCACGACCCTTGTTGTTTTTATGCAGCATTAAGCATACGCGCTACCCCAAGCTGCCACTGCAATGCTTGCTACGTCTACATCTCTGTTGATGTNTGTTGTTTATGTTGAGCGCACTTCTGTGATCACCTTAATAACTTAGTTCAAAGAGTCTGACTGATTCAAAACGAAGATTCGAA
>UZAF01016113.1:159962-187091 GCA_900617895.1 Haemonchus placei | reverse complement strand
AAAAAACCGAGTAGTATGCTGGGAGCGACGCAGCTCACGGAGCTATAAACGAAGTTCAGCGTCCAGCGATTGACCGCGAGGATTCGAGTGGAATTTCTTGAAATGACGTTGACGGCTGAGGAGCCTCTAGTGAATTACGTGGCCTTGACGCAATTGTTGCTGTGCACTTTTCAATGATTTTCTTCCTTCGACGTCGAAAAGCTGTGCAATTGCTTGCCAGGGATCTAGACTGACTTTCTATAGTTATTACTATTGACCCCCACCAACGCAATTTTTAGAGGCTGACTATCAGATCCGCTCCTCGCTATTTAAGGGTGCAGTTTGCGATGATTCTCAGATTCATACTCGCAAGAATCTATGGCTTTTTCACGGTCATGTTGAGTATTTTCGGCTGCAAAAGCGGCCTAGTTAGGTAGTAATCATAGCTGGGAACCGATGCCCACGCCCATTGCTGCTCAGTCCCTCCAGGAAAGGACGTGTTTGGTGGCCTTGTTGAAGCTGAAATCATTCAAATTGGAGCACGTTTGTCGTGTTAATGCTGTCAGCTGATAGACGCTGATAGCTACGAACTGCAGTTATTGAAATCTCATCCAAACGGTGCCGAGAGCCGTCATGATCTTCTCCAGCTTCAAAATTGTACCTTGGAAAAATCTTTAGATTTCAGGATTATATTTCTCTCGTTTTTCTGGTCATCGAACAACTATCGTGCGTAATCTCGTCCCGTTACCCAGAGCAAATACAAGAAATGATCTCGCGCTGCCTTTAAGTTACCACTTGGAATCCAATGTATTTATTTACAACTTCCTTGAATAGCGATAGCTAGGCAGGTTAGTGTTTTTCGATGGACTTCTCCACAAAAACTGGAACGGTACACCTGGAATTTCTTCGTGTTCTACTCTCGACTATTCTCTGCTATTACTCGAGCTCTCAGTGATAACACTGAGATGTCCGGAGCAGTATACTTACTTGCTTCCAAAAGCAAACTTCCACTAAAGGAAACTGTGGCGCGATAACTCGCATGTTGCCCTTAAAGCTTGGACCTTAGGACTTTTCTCAAATCTAGGGAAATGAGACTTCCCTACACTTGAGTAAAGTTCTAAGGTCCCAGCTTTGTGGGCACCATGTGAGTTATCTCTTTTCATAAATTATCGAATCAGAGCGGTAATATTCAAAGCCCTTACGAAGCGTGTACGCACGCTCCCTTCTCCTCCTTGCCCTCTACCGCAAAGTGCAAACATGAGTTATTACTCGACCTTCGTTTCCTTCGTAGAGCTTTTCAACTCAGCGAACCAGCTCAGAGATTTATCAAAAAATGAACTTCTCAAGAGATGCCGCTACTGCCAGCACGGCGAGCTTTTGCGAAAAAGTCGTCCTTCTAACTCTAACTTCATAGCTCTCTTGAGTAGACCAATTGGTGTTCAAATCATCCTGAAAGGCCAGAATAATAGTTCGAACAGCGGCGGGTGTCACAAATCACTTTAGATGTCATACCCATGTGCAAGTACTTCAATGAAAAATGTTTCAGGCTAAAGAAAAATAGCTTTTCATGGAAAACAAGGCTCGGATGGAAGAAGGAATTCTTCGGCCGCTTTCCGTATAATCAATTTCCTTTTTCAAGCAGGGTATAATTGAAGATGAACAGATGTGTTCATCGCCCTGGCGGAAATGTGCATTATGATGAACGCTAGCGCAGACCGGATGCCTTAGATCAGATCGAGCCGGCTACCAGCCACTTTGGACGTCATCAGTCGTGGATATATCGATGCGCTGGGTTCTTTCAAGTACCTTCTTCTTCTTCTACGACGACTTCTTTCAAGAGCTCCGTCGTAGAGGAGCGAATTTATCTGATTTTGTCCGCTTTGCACATCCGTCATGCCGCACAAGCTTTGTATAGCGCTGAATCGTGTTGAGTTAGTCACGGCTTTTCAATCACGCCCGTCTGCCCCATCCATCAGTCAGACCCTTCAGATATCCGATTCTTCAGAAATGCGATCTCCTAAGATCAATAACCCTTCAAGGGCATCCACTCAACCCCTTTTCCTCCGCGTTCATCCTAAATCGTCGTGCCCTTGTAAATTTGGTTTCCTTTGGGATTTCGTCTTTCAACATCTCCTTAATGTCAGAGCATTTCTTGTCCTAAACGCTGAATTATCGAACTGATTCTTTCTAACTCATTCTTCTGCAAGTATAATCGCTATTTTTGCTTCCGAAGATTGTAGTCAGCCTTTGAGTGCATCCACATCCACAGAACTCACCTTGAAATCTAAATAGTGATCTGGACTTAAAATATGTAAGGTTGTTTGAGCTTCTGCTCCTTCCCGCATCTGTGAACTGCTACTGACAAAACTCGACAGTTTAATCGAGAGAATAAATCACTTATTCCTTTTTTGTTGGCCGTCACTCTTTCGACTGAACGATAATCCCTGTTATTTTGATTCTTTCCCTTTTTATGAACGGTCTTCGCTGTAGGACTTGACAGACTGATGGTTGGCCGTCTCTCAAATTTCAAGGCATGAACATTGACAAGTAGTCGAGTGCAGATTCATATTCGCCCCCACCAGTAGGGCTCCCTAAGGGATCGGCGAACCGATGTCATATTTCATGTCAAATATGCATGACGAAATCCCTCCTATACTTGGAATTCCGTCGGATTTATCTTCGGCGATTCCTCTCCCAATTCACACCCGATTTCCTCGCTACGTGTTTTCATGGAGCCGAAACTTCACGCGGAAAATCTCCTCGGTGGTTAGGCCTCTTGTCTCGGGATGAAGTGGAGTGGAATCCGATTCGAGCGTGGCCATGAGCTTTACCGAGCCGATTCTATTCCGTGGGACGGGGCATTGTTGTTCAACGACCTCTCGCCTATGCTATTCGTGGCATGGACTAACGGACCTCTGACACCTCACCTACTTCAACATTGGCTTACCCAGGACTGCTAAAAATTGCGCGATTCTCGTCTTTTACTACTCCCCCTACTCCATCACTACCCTCTCCTCCGGCTCTTACTAATCGGCTTCGGCATTTTTANCATGATCCCCTTGATTGTAATGGATCTGAGAAGATTTCTCTCAACTCAACTTTTCTCTAGAATCCTCTTCTTGGCTCCATAAAACCGGACTGAATCGTTATCCAAGGATTATGTTGTATTGGATTTTGAAACTGCTGTTTATTCTTTTTGGAGTAGAAAAGTAATTTCTCGTCAGGAATCGTCAGGAAACCTGCCCATCTTCTCTCGTTTCCTAGAAATAAGAGAAATAAGCAGAAAGGCTTCCCGAAGTTGTTTCCCCATGCACCAGGCGTTGTCCTCATCATTTTTTAGATTTTTTTTTATTATGTTTTGGTATAACTACACGTTATCTTTTACAAGAGTTTTTCATAAATCCAATACGCACTGCTTTTAGAGATCTAAATCCCTAATCAATCTCTTTTTTTTTCAAGGACATGCCCTCTGGGTCCCCGTAATTGTTATGCACCTTGCGCCCAATGGTAGGTACAACGGTAGTTTGTCTGTTCAGTCTCTTTGAGTGATGGATCTTGGCTGAACAGCCGTAACCATTACCTGGAAGTGCTATTATTAATGGGCTCCATGTCAGGCCGATTTCATCTGCTGCGTTGAAATGTGCCCTATCGAATTACTCCCCCCCCCCCCCCCCCCCCCCCTCCTCCTCCTTCCCTTCCGTTCAGCCAAGTGGTATTATAGAGTAATTTGACAGGTCATTTCCTATTGGTACTGCGAAACTTTGAGCAATGGTCCGCGACAAAGAGTGGTTAAGGAATTCATGAAATCTTAAAAGAGTTCTTCTTTGACGTCAATGTAGTTTGCTCATTAGGGTTCGGTGTTGCTTCTTTCATTTTTTTCCTCGAAGACATAGGAAACTGAGCGATATGAGCATAATCTTAGTGGCAGCGATGAAACAACGAAGCACAACTCACTTTGAATCGACTTTGTCTTTAAAAGGCTTTCTTCCGAAATTGATCGATTTTTCCTTTACTAATTTCGGAATCGAAGGAAAATTACTTGCCCTGCCATTAATATTACCGTTTTTGTTTAAGTTTTCTTTCAAAATAGCCTTCGAAGAAACTAATCTCTCTCTAATAGGTCAATCCCTTTTGTTCTCGGAATGCTTTCTCATTTCTCTACAGTAGACATGAAACAGTTAGCTTTACGCTCCGCCTTTTAGTGAAGATTTCGTTACTCTTGGTTGTCAGGTAGGGAAAATCATAATGTCGGTCCTTCGAGAGGTTCGAGGTTGCTCTTGTGTTTATCTTATAAAGGTGCTATTCAAGTTTCTCTTCGCAAATTGTGGTTCACTGATATCTGCTTGGTCTCAGATTTGAAGAAACTTTCCCAACAGTTCGGTTCTTAATCGTGAATCACAGAAGATTACAATGGACGTATTTTGTCCTTATACCTCAATGAGCTCTGCACTTATGGAAACCGAGATAATGGGGCGTCTATGACATTCCATCAAGGGCACAACTCTGTTTTTCGCGTTCTATGTTAGTCCGGTCTTGAAGTTTCTTTACGATACTGTAGTTCGAAGTTCGTTTCTTGATATTCAGAAAACCTTTCCAGAATCAAGAATAAAAGAGATTTTCTGTGCCTGTAGCATTTGTCTTTCTTATCTGAAGGGTCATTTTGGAGGGAGACATCGTTGAAAGGGAGTTTCTTGAAATAATACCAAGGTGGCCGCAAAATTTTTTTGAAGGTGAAAAAAAAACTGATTATTTGCGAGATCCAAAAGGGTCAAGCAATTTTGTGTCGCATTTTAGCAATCCGTACCCAAGTTAGAAGTATGCAGTAGCTTAGGTCGTTATATTGAGATGACAGTATGATTTGCTTTTAGGAGACATCTGTTTTCGTTCTGTTTTGCGGATTTAAACCAAAAATAAGGTGAAAAGAAGACTCGTGAAGACCAAGTTGTCATGAAGCCTCCGATTTCCGTCGATACCCCTCTGGAGAAATTCTCCCACTGAATGCTCGCCCCATTGGGAAGGCTCATTTCACAGAATCAAAATATCACTATGGTATTTGAATGCTTGAATAACCTTTGGACGGTCATCAACTCTTGAAGTTGCTCTCGTTATCGTCGTAGAGTTGTTTAACAAGGGTCTCTGTGTTCCAGAAACTTGTAGGTTAACAAATATGTAGGTTGGGGACTAATCCATCTCAATTCCTGAAGGTTGTATTTTGTGAGTGGAAGTATTTCGATGGCTGGGCAAATGTTGAATTCTGTGTTCACCTTATCATTATTATCCTTCTTCTTATTGCTTCAATTTTTACAATTCTGGATTGTAACTTGACACTTCTTGCTTTTGTGGAAGAACGAACAAATGGACGCTGACACTTTATTACCCTAATAGTTTTCCAGTCCTTGTCCTATTTCAGATAGATGTCAAAGGTTCCCGGTGTAACTCTATTCCGAGGCGATCTGGTCACTTGTCGGGAAATTCTTGAAATTTGCTGTGGTTGTGGTATGGCTGCACCGGTCTGTTCTAGCCGGACCCTTTTGCTGGACTATTTCCTTTTTCCATTCCTACATAACAACTGGAAAAGCTTCCTAGAAGTCCCCTTTCCTGTGAAGGCTTTACCCATGTGGGTTCGTTTGAACGTGTTGTTTCAAACTACAATGAACATTTGGGATTTACGAGCCGCTCTCAATGGCGGCGGATTTTGCTGCTTTTTCGTAGCATAGTGAGTCGCTCGCTGCTGCTTGGGAGAAATTCCCCAGGGACGAGTTGGGTGGCATTCAACCCTGGCAGGCTTTACGTCTGCGTCGGATTTTTTTCTGTCCGACCAGCACTTTCCTTTCTTCAAAAGCTTAGTGAACCCCATTTTCATTCTCTATTCGTATTCTACCAAGCTTTTTTCCTGACTAATCGTTCCTCTTCAGCGTTTTCTGCTTCAGTAGCAAATATATTGCCTTTGACAACTAATGCGTGTGACATGTGCAAGTGAGAGCAGTAATCTTTAGCCTCTCGTCTGCCAAAAGGCGCTAATCGAGTCGAACCCCCGGCGATCCCCTAAGCCGTTCTATGTTAATCTCGTCGCGGGCGGCGAAACGACTCCGCGTGCGGCGGAATTAAGTAACAACAGCGAAATTTGAATCGCAGTCGTCTTTAATCGACTCTCTTTTAGTGAAAACTGAAGCCTCACGTTGCCAACGAAATTGAATCAAAGCGGCCGGCCGACATTTGTGTTCTTGGTGCTGCTGTCCCGCCGCTACATCATCCATCAGATGACTTTTTGTGCTTCATGGATGAACTATGCCGCAATTTGCGAACTTTTTTGGCTGACCACGCCCATCAGAAGGCTCTCAAGCTTGTTTCTATGACCATAACCATACGAGGACATCTTGTGATGGTCGTTATTCTTAAGTGCAATTATTTATTCGATTAGCCCCATTTGCACAGCGTCGTCTCAAAAAGCTGGATTTTCCTTCTTCATCGAAATTGCACCCTTACTAGATGTCTAAAAGTAAGGCTTAAAGACCAAAAACAATCTTTTTTATGAAAGGTACATGTTGAAAAACTGCAGTTCTCACTCATTTCTGGACAAGGCTAGGCCAATATCGTTCGAGGCAGCAAATATTCGAACTTCCCCAGTGTCAAGACAACCCAGTGTCAAGACAATATTTGTTTCATAAAAATCTGGTCTTTTTTTTACGGAATGGTGCTATATCGCATAGTGGCACAAAAAAAGACTCGTTGCTACTTCTATGGTTTCAGCGAGATTTCTTTTGTAAGTTTCTTTGGTTTTCTTATAGGATAACCCGCATTTTTCATTGACTCAGTGGGTAAACTGTGAATACCACGTTCTTGATGTAGCTAGAGGTCTGCGTTACTCCCTCCCATTGTGAGAAATGTCTCGAAGGATCACTTCATCTAGGATTTCGAATTCATAGGGGCACGTTTAAAAGCATAGTTCGTCTGTGGAAAAGGAGAATCGAGTCGTGTCTACTACTTCTATTTTCTTTTCTTTTAACAATTCATTGTTGAGTACTTGACCTTACCTCTCCTGCTGTCGATTCTTTCTTTCTTTGGACCTTGGCACACCTCTCGAAGCCGTCGTTCGACGTTCACCTGCATCTAAATCGGTTTCTTCTCGAAAAGGAGTCCATTCACCTGTGAAAGCTCCTTGAATGATTCATTCGTTTTAGGTTTTCATTTGCACTTTTGATGAACATTGGTTTATTCCCAGGGGAGCTAGACTGCTTAGTGTTTGATTCTGCTAGTTGTCGTTCCTTTCCAGAAAGCTGACTGCGATTAGAATCTCCTTCAAAGATGAATCATTGCAGTTCCCTGAGCAGTGCACCGTGTTGAAGGCCCAGTGAACCTCTGCGTTCTTCTGGGTGTTGATCTTTTTCTCGAGATCGCTTTTAAGGGATTTTGTAACTTGTCTGAATTTGTAGATTCTAGCGAGGGCTGCAATCACATAGTCCATTGATCAGTTCTTTGCTAAATTCATTTAGAGTGCATTACTCGGAAAATTTCCTCAACATGTTGTTGTACTCCCCATAAATAATATCTCTTTTTTGCTTGAAAAAAAACAGTCTGTGAGCGCTGCAATCGTTCCCATTTTCTCATTTGCTCTCATAACCGAACATAATTATCGGTACATTAAAGGACAAATAAGGCGGGGCCTGAGGTCGCTGTACTCTACTCCGCTTCAAAGTTCTGTTTGGTTTTTATCAAGTAGGAATATTTCATGCTTCGAAAATTTCGATGTGGTCATCGAATCGAATTGTCAACTGCCTTTTATGAGGTTGGTCGTCATCGCCGTTGTCGCTGCCTCTTCATTGGATCTCGCCAGCCTCGACAAAGTCCAGCCTCGACGGTGACGTTGCACTTTCTGAAGGGCTTCCACTTCGATTGACTTTTGCTTACCTTGACAACGAAAGCGTCACTTTTCGCGCCTTTCCCAACCCATTCGAAGTTTACATTCCTCGGAATCGTTCCTCTGTACAGCCTTTGTTGAAGCCCTTAAAAGCCGTGAAGTCAAGGTGTACGGCTATAGATGCCGTTATTATTGTCATTCAACCGAAACCAAGTTGTCATGCTCTCCGCAATCACCCTCGTAGTCCCAAGACCAAGATCCAAGGTGAACGGAAACGATCGCCGATCCTCTAGGCGAGGAATCATACCGATTACTTCAAACCAAAACTTTCTCGCCCATTAAGCTGGCCTTCTTCCAGATCAGCAAGCAGAACTTCCTAATCCATTACCTTTTTTCGCTTAGCCTCTACTCCAGGTATCTTGGTAGGCGAAAAGAACCTGACGTGGTTCGGGTAGAAGGAAATTACCTACGTAAAATTGTAAAGAAGTTTCAAAGAGTTGGATGTACTTTGCGTGAAAAAGCGGGAAATTCTAGAAATGTATTGATAGATAGAGGTCTCGGTTATTAACGAGTCAGGTGACTTGATGAATAGATTCCGTCCATTTCAATTTTCCCCACAATTATTGCGGATAGCAGGGTACGATTAATCAAAATGCTTATTTATGCATTAAATATACAGTATTCGCGGCGACCTAAATAAATCTATCTATTCATTCTGTGATCCAGACGAGTCCCTCTGGAATCATGTTGCTCCCTATACATTTGAAGTATTGGAGCTCAAAGTGCCGTTTTCTTCTAGTATTCCCCGTTGAGCTTCTGGCGGGTGGAAACTACTACCAGAAACATCCTATTTTTAAAGAAACCAAAGCGTTACTATGGATTGGTGAAATATAATTTTAGGAGTTAAAAATCAACCACACATGCGTGAAAACGGCCCCTTTAAAATGGGTGGGCAGGTTGCCAGCTTTCGGCTTTGAATGCTCATGAACGGCTTTTTACTAGACAGCTACAAACCTATTGAAAGACTCTGAAAGGGGAACTATGGAGCCCATGTCGGAGGCGGTCCTTAACTCCTTCCGGGGTAGTGCATAATCCAAAATCGCTAGTGAAGCGTATAACGATTTTTGGGTTATTCCTAACTGATCTCATGAAAATGATTTGCCGAAAGGTTTGCTGAATGCAGTGTGATTGCAGTACTTCGTAGTACCGACAGATTTGCGACAGGTCTACCGACCTCAGTGCTCCTTCCTAATGATGATGGTTGAATGCGATAATGAAGGTTTATATTTAGAGCGATTGATAGTTCCCCTACCGCCTCTCATTGGTCCCGGCGTGGTCTTTAGGGGGGTTGAGATTTCGAGATTGAAATCTGCTTTTACGACCGGAAACTGCAATATTGTTTCCTCGACACCCATAGTTAAGACAAGAAAATAGATAAATTGTACTTCTTCGGTCATTCACCAATTTCTCGTCGAATCGTCCCAGTTAGTCGTAACAGTTCATTTATTAGCGGTGATGAGGAGAGGCTGATCTGAAGCCCCAGAAGATCATCAAATCGGGTTTCTGGATTGCGAGTGGTAGCTCATTCTGGAAAAGGATAGTTGATAGTTGCCTGTATTGATCCCGTTATAACGAAATCCTATAAACGACGTTGAACAACTTCTTTTTCTTTGTTTTTTGTCCGAAAGACCACCAATCTGTAGCGAATCTCCAGAGACAGAGACAGAGTAGAATTAGTTAAAGGTGTTGGCTTTAGGCTGTCTCATGACGTCCGTGCCACTTCTGACCGCTCTTAGAGCTTACGGCATCTTGCTTTCATTGTCTGGGGGATTAGGAGAATGTCTGAGAGGGCAACATTAGAACACAATGAGTCATAGTCTTCAGTAAGTGGCTGATGGGAACAACTCGTCGGGCATTCGTCACTCACATGGCAATTGACAAGGAAGATCTCTACGAGTGCTCTTGAATTTCTTATCACTAATATGAACGCTGGTTCAAACGCAGGCATCCCGTGGAATTCTGATCTCACCCGAGTTCGTTTCATTCGGTATTCTTTGTCTACGTTCTTTCTTCTCGAGAATTGGCAGAATCTTCGATTCTACTTTTACATGATGTGGGATGTTTTACTTGGTAATGTTATGGTTCACAGTAGAATACAGCCATTTTTCTGAGAGGGCTGTGTTTGTGATTAGGGCAGCACTTGCAGAATAGGGTACCTTCTGAGGCTCAATGCTCTATGTGCTATTTTCACTACTATTTTTGAAGTTAAAGTAGTGATTCAAACTTGAGCGTTACACATTTTACTTTATATAACTGCTATATAAGAGCAATTTTGTATAGTGTAAAAGCAATTACAACTTGCCTAACCTACTTCGTAGTAATGTAATCAATCATTCGCTCTTAGTTACTGACTTTCCTGTTATTCTGTTTTCCTCCTGTAGGCCCTGAAGCACGGATATCAATCCTGACGGACTCATCGCCATAATGAGTTTTGAGATATCCCCTCACCAGATGGTTAGCCATTTTTTATGATTCCTTTGTAGAGATTTTCATCAAAACCGCAGCCATATGTGTGTTTTTTGTAAGTTGTTTTTGTGGGAGGCTTCTTCCAATGCGCCTTTTGCGCGTATTCCAATCCTGCTACTACTTCATACATAAATTTCAGCCCTTTTTGCTTGGCCTTACTTTTGCTCTGTCGTTTGTTATGCTCGCTTCAGATTGTCCTTTTCGTCCTCAAGACGTAGTTCGCGATAAAAAATAATTCGCGAATTTCTTTTCCGTGGGAATCAAAGTCTTTTGGAAGCATTGCATTGGGCATTGTCAGGGTAAAAAGCGGTCTTGATGGGGCACAATGAGGGGCTCAAAAACCAACGCCTACTGTCTCCTAATGATCCCAGAAGAAGCCCTCTGAAGAATGACATCATTCGAATTAGAACTGTTTGTTGTAAATGCAGTTGCTGATAGACGCAATAGCTAGCAAGGGTTTATGAAGTAACCGAAATTTCGTTCGAGGTTGGGGTTAACGAAGTTACTACCATTTCCCACTTGGAGTATCCTCTGGCGACGGGTAAACAGGCTAGGTAAGTATTGGATGTAAAATAAATAGTAGAGATCATAACTCAGTTGGGTACAAGGGCAACAGGTCTCTTAGAAAGTGAGGAGGGAGGTAACCTGTCTAGAATTTTCCAACTAGACACTACTGCACTGTAACGCATGCCGTTTCTGCCCACATACGCCTGAACTTTGAAGAGGAGCAAACGAGCATCACTTTGTGTCCTTTACTAGTGCAAAGAATCATGCACCAGGCTAACTTTTGAATGGGTGAGAGTCGAGAGCCCTCTTCATGAACTCACAAATTGAATTGCATTTCTCCCCTCTCACTTGCCATACTCAGAATCGGGGTTTGAGGGAATCAAGTGTAGCCTATTAGATTGCCGTCTTCTCCAGCCATGGATAAATCTTCTTGGACCAAAAGAATAGATAGCACAGGCACACTTCATTATCACGCACAAACGGCATTCATCTCCCATAACTGCCAGTCAGTGCCCACCCTCAGCTCATTCATCCTCACATACTGCTACCATTCAGGCTCCTGCTTCTTTTGACGGGTAAAATTCGATTTTCGTCCTTCATCCTCTATGAATCTTTTTCTTATTCTTGTCAATCAGAGAACGCTAAATCCCAATTGGCATGTCTCTTTCTCACCTACTCAACCAGCGGTACCTCTGTACATCGTTAGTAACTCGATCGTTTATTTACAAACCGATGACGTCATCATAGCCAGGTCACGCCCCCTATGGAGGATGATCATGACCAGTACGGTGTTGCCGATTCTGTGCCTGATGGACTGGAATTCGCCCAAATGTCGTCTGAATGCACCTCCACCACGATTTGCACCCAACTACGATGTGAACAAAGCGCGAGCCCACGATTTAGCACGAAATCGTGCCAAATCGGCTATCAGAGGCAATGAAGACGATAGAATTTCTGTGGTCACCAAGCCATTTCGCAAGGACCGCACGCATTTTGACGAGCCCAATTTGGACTATAAAGACGGTTGGCGTTTTGTTATTTCACAAAAATCAAATCCTGACAGCAAATCGTCAGATGTTGTGATATCTTTTCTTTTTTAAGCCTATAAATTCCAATAAATTTGTGCCTTTTTCAAGCAATTTGGTCGTTTGTTTCAGTTGATTGTTTATGCAACTTCATATTTTATAGGAAATTGAATGATTCAAAGTAATGAGAATGCTAGAGGGCCTAGTTGTATGTATTTGTCCGTCTCGAATTCAAAACATAAGAGAACCAATGAAATTATTTGAAATGAAAACGTTTGCTTTGTAATCTATCTAAATTTCCCTTTAATGGAGAAGAAGTAATAATGGTAATAATAATAATAGTAATAATAATAATAATAATAATAATAATAATAATAATAACTGGCTGGGATTTTTTAGGGCTGGTCAATCCTTGAATAATATGCCCCACATCCAACTTTTCATAAGAAACATAAGTAAACGGAATATTCCAATTTCAATTCATCAGCATTGTGGACTGTGTGGGTGTAGCGAATTACTGTTGAATAGAATTTTCGAGTCAACCAACATATCCACTATCACTTACCCACTCAGGGAAAATCACCTGGTACAGAACCTCAGTTGTGGGAAAGTACTGACAATGAGAGGGGAATTTGACCGCTGTAGTCATTTCACTCGTAATCATAACGTTGTTTTTGTTAGCTTTGTTGAAATTTAATTCGTTATTGCGGCATCTGCCATTTTTTGTGTTTCCGTTGCCGAAAGTTTCTTTTTGATCGTGCGCATGGTTTTTGAAATACCATAGAATTGTACCTGCATAGGGCAGCAACGACTTTTAACTGGGATCTTCTATCTAGGGTGAAATAATATAAGGCGAAAAGCTTGAGATAGTTATGAGATGATTAAAAATAGATTATCAGGATTGGAGGAGCAGCGGGACAGGTCAGATGTTATTTCCATGCATAAAGCTGGAGTGGGAGATAAGTGAACATTTAATTGATCATTGACTCATTCCTATTCGGAAGTGGAATGCCAGCCATCAGTACTATCAATGCCAGCATAGTACTCCTCTAGAAAGAGCACAGGGAAGGCATAAAAGCGCTTCCAAGCGCATTTGGGCTCAATGTCCCCTTCTTCACAAGCTTTATTTATTACGTGGGTACGAGAAGGTCAGTGTTACACATGGATATTCCAATATTCAGAATATAAAACATTTAGAATTTCAACTTTTTCTATCCAGAAATAACTGGTCCAACTACAGCTTGGAATGTGATCACCAGAAAATATTCATAATCAGCGAAATATAACTTTATAAATAATTAAATACCTAGAATTCCTAGATCTAAGGAACACATTTTAAATAGGAGCAGCCGATCGAAGGCCTCAAAAAATCCATAAGACAATGTAGTTGATAGGGGCTCCATCCTGCTGACAAGATCGGAAATCCTTCAACACTCAAGTAATTCACATTCATGTCCGGAGTATAAGTTGTCTGCTAGATAATTCGATAAGGATATTTTTTAACCACTTTCAGAACGTTCAGCCTCTCCATCCATTTTCGACATGAAGGGAGTGCATTCGTTTTGAATGATTGATTAGTTCTATTGATGATTATTTATTTATTTTTTTTNTTTTTTTTGCACTTTTCTTATGGAAAAAATCAAGAGATTGCTAGAGAATTACACTTATAAATTTTTTCAATCAATTTAAATGAAAAGATCGCAAAGAAAAGCTTATAGAATCGGAACTTGTGGGTTTCTTCGTCGTTTGTACTTCCACTAAATGAATGTAAGATGGAATTTTGATTGCAGCACTGCTTATTATTAATTTACGATTGAATTATTGATATTATTTATTATTCTTATATTCAATGATTCTTCTTATATCTACATGTTAGTTGTTCAAGTTCGAGACGTTATCCAAAGGCTATCAGGTGTGGAACGATTTGGACCGATAAGATTACGCCATGCCTCTGTCTGTGATATTGCGGCAAAAAAAGCTACAGTTTGCAGTATGGGCATATGCAGAAGTAAATAATGCTCCGATTGAGAAAAAACACTCATTAGAGCCAGGCTTTGTTAGAGGAAGATAATACAATGCCATACATAGGTTGTTTTCGTTCGTGGAAGCAGCCGAGCTTATTTGAGATTCACTCTTATTTCTCAAAAACTTTAGTCTGTTTATTGCTTTTTAGTTGATGTGTAGAAGTTTAACTGAATTTCGCAGTGATTTAGATTTCAAAACGAATGTTCATAGAGTTCATGACATAATTTCGATCCGATTCAATATTTTGAACCATTTACTTCTTAGTATCTATAGAATAAGAGCTTTAGAACTTGGTCCGTGCTCAAATTCAAACAGAAATCGAACAGATTAAGTGAGCTACAAGTGAATTCGAAGGTTACAATGATGCTGATGTAAGGCGAAGTGCCTGGTTCCTCCCAAAAGATTGACATACCTTCAATCGTTTCCTTTGAATCGCTCCAATTTCTGCAACGCTTTCGCTCAATTTTGATGAGTAAGTAGTGATAAAATAGTAGTAAAAAACAGGATATCGGTCGTGGACGAGTAGTAAATTGTAGCGAACTACACACTTTTGACGAAATCTCGCATTAATCATTAATTAATCTGTACTATACAGTATAAACTATGCAGTGGAAGGCATCCTAATCGCATCGTAATCGGCATCCTGAAATGTAATTCTTAAGGGAAGACTCGAGTGAAACAATGGGTCTGTTTTTGCTTGGGAAAAAATTGCATTGTCGTCCTGAAAGTTAAGGAGTCTCTTCTGCCCTTGTTTACAATCGAATGCTTCGGAAACTATTGCAGTACAGTAGCCAAGATGTCACTCTGATTAAATGCCATCAATTAAAATTTCAAGCTCTGAAGGCCTGTTGCATGGCGTACTCCCCCAAGAATTATTACATCATTCATTCGGTTTTGCTATTTATTATAACTTAATGCCAATCTGGAAATCATTTTGAAACAAACAAAACAAGAAAAATAGATGCACTACTAATTGTAAGGAAAAAATCACATAACAGTCAGTATGCTTTGGATCTTCATGTAATTCTCGATAATTTTAGGTTTTTTCACGCCCATCCTGCCGTCCGCAGCAACAGCTCCTCGTCGAGCTGTTCATTCGAAGGGTGAGTCGTCGTCCACCCGTCCTGTCAGCATCACTACCACCATGCTAACAACACCTGCACCAACCACCACCCCTACCACTCCTTCCACCACAACAACCACTCCCACCACAGCTACTACCACCACTGCTACCACCACCACTACTAGCACCACTCCTGCATCCACTACCGTAACCACTACAATTGCGACCGAACCGCCTCGAGTCGTCTATCTTTCTGACTATGACGCTGACTACGAGGCGTCGGCCGACGCTCAGCAAGCAGCACCAGTCACGAAACCTCTAGAACACACCACGACACCCACGGTCACCGTATTGCCTCGACCGTATGAGAGCGTTCGTGAGGCAGCTAAAGAGAATCCAGACTATCTAGGGGATAGCATCTGGGCCAGTGTCGACCTACTTCCCGAACCGATGGTAACCGGACCGGCATGGCGAACTCATCTGACAAAGAACTCCACCAGGCCGACCACCGTCATGACCGCGCCACCGATGGTGAAGACGTCGACGACACGCACCTGGAAAATGCCTTCGACCACACGACGTCCACCTACGCTCCAGAAGACGACAACGACGACGCTATTCGCCGGTTGGTACTAGCTTGCTGTGTGATCTCTTTGGTAGATGTTGATCGATTGTGACCGTGACATGAAATCGATCAGAACTGATTGGTCATCGTCATCGTCATCGTCGCCTACGTTCTCCTCAGTTCCTACTACTTACTGCGAGCTGTCGATTAGTTGGCTGATTTCCTGGTGTGTCGCGCCGTGTGTGTGTCTCTTAGAGGTTTCGTGTCTACCTGGGTGCCGATATTTACGTGCCGTTTTCAGTTTCTGCTTTGATGTACGTGAATATCACTGTCGATTATTGCTTGTCTGTCCCCAACGGGAAGTCGGATTTGAGAGGAAAAAAAAGAAATTTTCTACCGAAATTCCAGTAATTTACCCATGTCTATCTCTTCTTGCAAACCAGAACATTTGAATGGTCGCGAAGTTCATGTCTAGAGCTGTGTAGGGTTGCGCTAAAGGAGAATTATCAGGAAAAGTAATGAATAGAAACCAATTCAAAGGTAAAGGGGTTTTTAAAAGTCTTGTTATTTTTCTGAGCTAGGCGCGAAGCTGCATATTTCAAATTTTCTTACATCTGTTCTTAACCTTCTTTGAGTTTAAAGAATTTCCTAGTATAAGACAAGATGGGTGCTAAGAGGCATACCATCAAAGCCAGCGGTTTGAAAAGAGAAAGAAGCCCTGGAGGAATCTTTTTGTTGGGTGTTCTCTACTCTTCACGAGTAATTACATACTCAACAGGCGAAAATGTGGCGAAGGAACAAGCCCGCTGTGTTCTGCGTTCTAAGAGATAGAGAGCAGGNGGCGAAAATAATGACTTTGAGTCAAGAGGATGAGATTTTTCCCCTTAATCGGTAAGAAATCTCCATGGAAATGACAATCTGGAGGGTCTCACAATGAATTCGTGCGAAGGTTGAGATGTAAGAAGATGTTGTCTTGGTAAAAAAAGTTCTTTGAACATTTCAGAAATCTACCTCACCTAGTTAATCGGACCCCTTCACTCATTTAGTTTAGCCGTTACATACTGGCATATTTAGTGATTTTGTGCATGCGGAATAGGGTTTACCGTCTTTTGCACGAACTATTCCACCGAAACGCTCAAAACTCGTCGCTCAATTGACGGTGAGACTTCTTTCTTACAGCTGAGCACTTTGATAACGTGTTTTTGTTGATTTTATGGGATCATATTCGAGGTTTTCTCGACTGGTTAGATCTTGGCGGTATCTGGTTGTTGGGCTATCGGGTTACAGTGAGAAATGATTCTTAAAATAGCTGTGTCAAAAGGTAAAGAACTTCAAAATCAGCAGTGTAAAAAATTAGAAAGCAGAATGTAAAATACAGTACCAAAAAGGTGAATCGAAACCTGCTAATTTTATGGATGAGTTCTACTCCTCTACTTCGTTAGACTAAGCCTTTTTTCCAACTCTCTTTACGGACCTATTTTTCCAAGAAATGAATTTTTTCTGAAGAACAATGTTTAGAACCTGCTAGATTCACAGAGTTCAGAGAGGAATCATTCAGGGAGCCGGACTTCCATTACCGATCAGGTTCATCGGGTAAATAAGCAAAAAATTGCCTTCCTGGGAAAATATGCATCGCAAGTATATAACAATAAATAGTGTTTTTGATTAACAAGGGCTTAGAATCGGGGTTTTACAACCTAGAGTAGTCGGTCTTCTAGTGGGGGGTTTAGCTTAAAAGTCACAAAACTCCAGGTGGCTGTTTTTTGGAATGACGTGACCGCAAAAGACTTCTTCTACGACAATCCCCATTAGCTTATTCAAGCAGAATCTTATCCCCTTTGCCTTGCGACGAGGAGGAAAGTGCACGTTCACCTAAGGACTGCCAGGATTTCTTCCCTCAACTCGGTTATCAACTACATAAATATTATCCTTTTCTTTAGTGGTTTAGTGGTTCTCCTTTCAATCACTTGCGTGCCCTGGTGGTCTCGAGCTTTAGTGGGGTTGGTGGGGTCAGCCTAATAAAGCATACTTAAAAACCTCATGAAGAGTTCAAGAAAACGTAAACTCAATGATACATAAATATTGTTTTCTCGAAATTACTTCCGGAAAACAAGACAAAACAAAAATGGCAATGCTTTCTTTTTTGCGCATGCCCTCAGCCGAGTGGCTCTTGTCTCTTCGCATATCGTCTAACAGTAAAAGCCTGTCGGTTAGCCATCTGACTCAAATCAGTATATGGCCCTATAAGAGGATAAAGCCCGCTACTGTCAGGCAATGATAGTAATACTGGTCTAAACCTTGTTAAGTAAACCGATCTTTTTTTGTCGTCTTAGGTGTGTCCAGAAGGGGAATGCTGGTTAAGGAACGGCCCACAGATACAGCCTTCGACTTTACGGGGCCCTAAAAGCTGTGAAATGCAAATGTCTCGATTAAGTGATCACCAACTATTCTTCATAGAAATGTCCACCCCCAATGCAAAACGTCTTCTTCGAGAGAATACTCCCTCACGATAAGATTAGTGGCTCCTTCACCTAACAGACGTCGTCTAGGAGACCTGAAAATTCCGCCGTCACGCTTGGCTTGGCTTTCAATCAAGCTCGAAAAAGCAGAAAACGGAAATTGACCACATAGTCTGAGCAAATTCGTTTTATCAACGCATTCCGTTGCATTTTCGAATGGCAAAAAGTACAGGTTCAGTGCATATTTGCACGTTTTCGTTTCGAAATCAACTCTAATAATACTGGGAAAACTGGCTGGTTGTTTGGCTATTGAGTGCAGAACATTTCCGCATGCTTTTGATCAATTCAACAGAAAGCATGTGTTCTTCGAAGAGAGATGAGATTGATCAAAATTGGGTGTTCGCTCGGACTGACTACCTCGACTGACCGCGACCGAGCAGTAACGGAGCGTTATGCGCAAATTACAGTGGCTCCCCTTGTAGGCACCCCTTCCTCTGTTCCCCATGTCTAGGATTTGACATTTAACATAACTTCTCAATAGCAAGCAGCATAAGCTATGAAAGTGGCAGTTTGTAGGAACCTTATATTCTTTCCTATCATTTCGAAGCAAGAACTACACGTCTACTACTCAGCTTCGTGCATGCCATTAAACTTTCCGCTTCCCCTTCCAAAATCTGCCTTAATGGCAGATTTCCCTTATTCCCTACTACGTCATCCATCAAGTTTGATTCGAATACCGCTGCTCTCCAGTTATGGCCAGCATTATTTGGTCTGCTGTTGGAACGAAACCTTCGGCTGCTGCAATCCCATGGAGATTGGCGATAAATCTTCCTGCTAGCCTGTTTTTCAGACCTCCTTGCGTCGCACTTTGGAAATACCTCCTCAACAATCTCCTCGGCTTTCTCCCCGTTCCTCTCAGCCCAGCCGTGAACTTATTGCAATAGCAATTTCCTGAGCTCGAGCGATGTTTTTGTGGGCAGTTCAACGACCCAGATTACAGCCAATATTAGCCCATCCTGCAATGCACATAGGTCCTCGTCGCTCCCACCCTTTCACGTGATTGATTTCATCGACGACATCGACGTCCAGGTGTGGCCGCATATCGGTGCCCATTTTGTTTCATGGTGTTTAACTTTAAACGCTTTTTCGAGACCAAAGAGCGGGCTCCCTTCGGTGTCATGTGCCAGACGGCAATTTACGCAGGTGCTCATGCGACTGCCAAATCCCCTGCAATTTGCGGGTTTTCGCGTTTCCGGTGCACTCCAACAGCCGCCTCTCTCCCATCTAGGAGAGAGTTCTGTTCAAATAGTTTTATAGATTTTGTTGTCATTTCTGCTGACGTCTTCACTCACGCAGAATCTTCGCTTCGCCTGATTTCCCATCAGCTTTCAATAGTTTTTAGACAGCGCGCTTGTCGATCGCGGCTTCTCGGCTAATCCATCTTGGCATCTGTCGACATCCCTGGCCAAGGAACGTCACACCAACTACGCTCCAATTCTAAGGACTTCAGCTTCCAATCGGTATATTCCTAAAGTTACATCTTTCCGTTGGACATCCTATCAGCAGCAGTCAAGCGTATCCAATAAGCTGCCCTTTTGTTATTTCGAACGCCATGAAGCAATTGCGGTGCTCTCGGAAGCAAATGTTGCGTAAATCGGGCGGAAACTGACGTCCGCATCGTGCGGCAGGCCGGCTTTTTCCAGCAGCAAATATCTTATGCATGTTCTCGTTCGCGGTAGGCCGCGTCCCCGATTCGCCTACTGACATGTTCCCATCCATGAGAGCTCCACTTCTCTTCGAAGCTTCTTTTCGGAGGCATTCATCATTGGTAATGATCATGTTCCGCCACCAATTAAGACTGAAAACGGAGGGCTTCAATAGCCGCGGCCGTTGATTTAGAACCCTGGGTGCCAGCCGTGCTCACGTACTCTCTTTTTCCTCGTACTTCGTACTTCAGTTTTATTGAATTATTCTGATTCCCAGAAACTCCAAACAAACGCGACATCCTCATTAGGTGCTTCCGGGATCCCCAACTAAGTCTCATACCGCCTTTCTAATTACCCAGACTTATTTGGTTTTGCGATAATAGCTGCAGCAAGCAGAACAGGGCGCACTCGTCAAAGCCATTCTGTTCCCACCAAACTTCCAGCTATCGCCCTAGGGGCTAGCAAAAAACGTGGGCATTTAACGCGATGAGTGGCGGCAAATTGGCTTCTGGCCCTCCAGGCGCCAAGGCTGTCATGATTCCCCGAACTCTCCCTTTTTATGTTCGTGCTAGTGCATGCATGTTTCGTGTTCTGCATGGAAAACCGTGGCATTTGTGGTGACGTCTCTCTGGCGACGTCTTTCCTTGTCAGGCGGCGGAAATAAGTGCAATGTTCCTGCGTTTCAGAAAAGTCGACGTCGACAGCTGCCACATTCAGCACGTTTCTGTCGGTGACAACGGCAAAACTGGCCAAATCCCGTACTACACCGTCGTTCACTGTCTACCCGGTCCGCCCAACAACTCCGATGGGCGATTTAATTACCAGCACCATGAAGGTTAGCCATCAGGATCCTTTTCCACTTTTTTTACTTTCTTTAGACACTTTTTGAAATATTTTCTCGTCAACCACTCAGCAATCAATAATTACCCTTTGACAGAGATGTCTAGAGTCTTCAGATTCCTTAAGATTACTGTAGGTCGTCGAAAGTTTTGAACTCAAGCAGCAGCTTACGACAAGCAATTTCTCACACAACGAAATTTATTATGCTCTTATTGTTCATTGTTGTGCTATAGGCCTACGTGGGCCGACTAGGCATGACTGCCATTCTCCGATATCCTGTTTCCACTGAAATTGTCAAAATTGAATCTTTCAATGCTTCTCTTTCAGGAAATTAGGCAAAATGCCGAAAGAGGAACTAATCTACCCTTCTCCCGCACGAATTCTCACAGATTTACCAGTAATTTTCCGTGACAAAGTTTACGCTTCAATCCTTTAATTTGGTCAAAACCCCATCATCAATTTTTCTACTTTTTGCTCTTTTGAAGACAGGTTCACATCATTAAGACGTTAGAAAAATAATCGTGAAAGTATTGTGTTTATGTGTATCCAACGTAATCATCTCAGACTTCCGTAACGTGGCTATTTGAGTCTAATTCTTTTATTTTCCTTCTGAAAACACTTCAAGAGGCATTATTGGAAACCTTTAAAGTGCGAGTTTGAGCTATTTTCGAAAGGTTCAGCCATCTCAGTACAGACTGCTGTCATTCATTCAACAGTTTAGAATGAGAATAACAGAAATGTCGTCATGGCGCTCCTCGAAACCTGGAAAGCCATGCCCGAATGCTAATAACGGTTTATGGGAGAATGGGGCTCAATCAACTATAGAAGTAGTCTAGGATGCTCTTAAAAATCACAAATCATAGCGTAGCAGACCTCCTACGTTGATTCAGCTTTCTGCTCTCATTCACCTTCTTCATTGTTGTCCTACGATTTTGCCAGTTCTGTTCTGAAGGTGTCGAGGTCGCATAACTGCTTACATGGGCGATCTATAGCCGTCGCGTAGCGCCATTTCTCACGCGGTAATTCAGTCAAGGATATTTATGTGCTGAGTAATATGTGTTTGTTTACGACGGCATGAGGTGGCTTTCTGTAATACAATTGCTCGAAACAACCAGACTGTGGTTAGAGAGTCATTCTGGTACTTGAGTAGGAGGAAAGCACATTCGGTGAACAGCTGTCCTGCAGTGAAGGGGTATTTTTGAAAAATAAAGGGTGTGTAAAAAGATTAGAGGAAATATGTATACCTGAGAAGGCGAATTTTCTGAGAAATTGAGTTTCAGCCACTAAATGATTTGTTGAAATANGCTTGAGAATTGGAATTGCCAAGGATACTGAAGCCTTTCAGCACTTGTTTAAATTGATGGCTTTTCAAAGAGAACAATACCTTTTGTATCGTCTGATCCTGCATTTCATCGTATTAACCAAATAGGCATTAAGATTTCATGTCTGTACTATTCCAAACAGAAGTCAAATGCATAGTGTCTCATCACAAAACAGATCAGCATTCATCAATTGAAAAAAATTAGATTCTTACCTCAAAAGCAGGTACACCCACTGGTTTCAGTAAAAGAAGGACTAAATTCGAATTAACAAAAAAAAGCGTGGAGGATTTTAGCCGGCACTCTGACCGCTTCAGTTTTTGAATTTATCGTGGTTAAGTCATGAGCGAAACTGAAGCTTTGCTCTTTTTGTTTAGCCCTCCAGGGTTGGTTGAAATTTCGTTTGACTGGTGTTTGGCCATTATCGTTCTTATTTGGAGCTTGAAAGAGACCATTATTTCAAGCGATTCTCATGATACGATTCCAAATCGAAAAGCAGGACAACATGGGCAGAGGAAATGAGCAAAATGAGTACCTTGCGCAGTTTTGAGCTCAGTTTACTTATATTTTATCGCACTCAAAAGCAGTTTGAACAATTTATATTGAGCAAATAAAAAAGAACAAAGGAAATGTCGAGTCCAATTACATAATATTCGACGAAAATGAAATAAAATTATTTATATATGATAAAGGTAGAATCCTCGATAGAATTATGGATGTTTAGGCCTCGGAGGCGGCGGATTTTCCTCGGACAGCTCTGATAAGTATCGCGTCCGTGTCCGTGATCATGGTCATCGCCGTCGTCGTGTTCTGCGTGTTCCGCTGCCGTCAAAGTCCACCCCTTAGTGACCACTACCCAATGGTGAGTCTCCTTTTAAACATGCTCTTCATTCTCTTCTTCATCATCTTCACTTTTAGACAATTATCTGATTCCTCTGAGCCAAAAAAATCAATTTTATGCTCGGTTTTTTATTTTGCTGCTATGAAATGACAAATTTCGTGCGACAATGAGAAGAATTTCTAGGAAAAACGAAAAGAACAAATTCTCAGAGAAAATGAGCATCGTCACGATGCAATTTCTATACCGTAAACCGAAAAGGGAATGGATTCTTTTTTGTAAGGACCTAGCCTCAGAACATCGTCGCATTTCGGGGCTAATTATTTTTGAAAATGGCATTTCTCAGTGCCTGCGATTGGTCTGAAAAGTCAGCGTAAAATTAGATAGATGAGGTAGCGTGACAGGGCCAAATGAACGCAAAGGGATCCCTGTCATCTAGTAATTCACTACATCCTGTGAAGTCCAGCTTACCACTTACTTGTAATTCGAATAAGCCTAATGTAACTGGTAATCTGCAAAGGATGTCTAGCCCATCGTGTACCAAGAAGGATGAGGGATCAAGTTTTGCCGTCAATCAATGCCACGTTTAGAATGCACCCCACCCACAACGTTTATTCAGGACAAAAATGCAGTACGGGCTCTCGGCATTTACAGTTATCCGGCACAGCCTAACCTCATTTTGATAGGGAAATTCTCACCCGTCAGTTAGACGACGCGTCGAAAAGGGCCCTGGCCAAGGACATGGGTGAGGGGTGGGAAGCTAGAGGATCAAGGACTCGCACTGAATTTCTTGAATTCTGTTACCCTTGATAAACTCGAACTATTTGCTCGGGTTGGAGTAGGGGTTAAGTGTGTATAGCACGTGTTAGAGAAAAAAAGGGTGGGGAAGAGGTAGGGCTCAAGGAAAGCTTTGGGGAAGGAACGAGTTCGAACTCAATGACATTTTCATTTTTTGAACTCCGATCCTCTGGTTTTCAATGCAAAAGTCTTCACGTTCTGCAAGTAATCTATGGTACACATTTCCAAACTTTTTGTCTTCAGTTTTCTGTGTGTCCCTATTTACTGCATTTTTTCTCTTAATTTTTTTTTTTTGAAAAGGGATGATTCAAGGCTAGAACTAGATCCTAAAGTGGAGCTGGTTAAACGCAGTCCAGGTCGCATGATATTTTTTCCAGGTATGCAATGGAAAAAGTCAGCAAGGCTACACATCTATCGCCCCGGAGCTTTCACCTCCCTTGGGAGCCGATCATGCCACTCAACCACTTCTTGGTCGGCCAGCACCGCAGGTTTGTATCCCTCAACAATCCTTTTCAAGTCTTTTCGGTAATATGAAACATCATTGCTTGTGTTCAGATGAACGGTAATGGCTACCAGTCGATGAAAGGCGCCCTTATAACAAATGGCAATGGAATGAATGGGCATGTGAGGAATGGAGCAGGAGGCGGTGGAGGGGGAGGGGTTGTGGGTAAAAAGGATTTCAAGGAGTGGTATGTATAGAGCAAATGGTTGATTCAGCCTTTTTTGTTCTCCCTTAATGTTACAGCTCTGTTTGTTACCTTATCAGTGCTGGGCAGGTCCTTTTTCGAGGTTCTCTTCACAGGGGCCTTCAAAAACTACCTGTTCAGATTGATGGGATTCTTTGAGTCTTAGGTGATTTCATTAATTCCTTATCTTGATCGTCAGCCTTGAATTTCTCTGAAAAATCCATTGCATCCGCAAAGCTTTAATGTGTACAGTTAACAATTTCTATTTATCGTTTTACTTAAATGACATTACGGGTAATTTTCAGTCAGGATCTGGTTGATTTCTAATATCATTGATATAATCAGCTTGATTTCTTTGTTGATAATTGATATTTTCATGATTGCACTTTATCACCGATTGATCCCCGATATCGATCTTTATCACAATCTCTTAATGATCTCTTAACTTATCTTGCGATCTTACCAACAGGATCTCCATTTTGTTGTATTTATTTGATTTTTGCTACAAACGTAATTGGTGAAAATGCTGATATTATCGTGTACACCAGATTTAAAAGCAATCGTTCGTCTTTCTTCATGGATTGAAAATAATAAATCTGTTGTAGTATGGTTTTTCCGAAATGGTTTTTGAGTGGATTGGACTTTGTTACACATTCTATTCTAGAAAAATACAGAAAGAATTTCAAAGTAAACTTGAAAAACAGCGGTAGAAAACATGGCGAAAAGTACGCATGTTTAGCAGTATTCGTCAGTGTGCAGCTGAATGGCCTGCTGCTTGATGAACGGCTCTTCGATGGATTTTGCTCTATGCCTACTAGTGCTTCATTATCAGCTAGAGATTTTTCAGACCTATTTTAAGAAAGAAACCGAGCGATCCGCCTTTAACTTTATTGTCAAGAAGCATCTGTTTTGTTCCACTTTTTCCAGCTGTTCTCCTGAATGCTGGGAATAATTCGCGGTGTGGCTTCGTAGGCTTAGGTAATTGACTAGGATGTTTCACTGCCCAATCGGGGTGTGGAAATCCGTGGATCTGTTTTATGGGGAACTATGCAGTCGTAATGCGCAATTTAAGCGGAATCGCCTTGTCCTCTCGTCAGTCATGATTTCCACTGCTTTTCCTTATCATTGGTGACAAGGACGATTAACATTCGGACAAGATGTCGAAACAATGATTTCTTCCACAAGTGGATAGACCTACAAGTACAAACGGAATTATTGCTCATCTTGAATTTTTCCGTATCGGATACTTTGTTTTGTATCAGTCATATAACTTATATCTTGACAAAATGTATTCCACAAATAACAATCAATTTGCACTTTTCAACAAAAACAAATCAAGCAGTGGACTTCTTAACAAAGGAGGTAGTCATCCCTCAAAAAATGGAGATTATATTATAGATGAAAGTTCACTTGCCGGTTTGAAAAACTTATCAAATAAGGGAAGTAGAGCAGAATCTTCAAAAAATGAAGACCTCAAATTCTCATATCTAGTCGGATGCTAGCCGTCTCTGTGGCTAAAGATAAGGAAAAGCAGTGGAAATCATGACAAATGAAGGAAGGACAAGTCGATTCCGCTCAAGTCACGCATTACGACTACACAGTTTCCCATAGAACAGATCTATGGATTTCCACACCCCGATTGTGCAGTGAAACATTCCGTCCAATTATTCAAGCAAGAAGCCACATTGCGTATCACTACCGTCTCCGAAGGTGGGGGCTGAAAAAAGGGATGGAGAGCACAAAACCGTAGTCCTATGGTTGATATATTTGCGAGAGAACTTCTCTTTCCTGGTAAGACGCGAAGTCTTCTTCGGTTATGAATCGTCCGTTCATGCTGCCTGGGCGGCTTCGTGTTCACACACAGGAATCCGGTACGGTCATTCGGCATTTAATGAAGTGAGGCTTCATGAAGTTAGAAAATACATGGTGAAAGTTGATGGAAGCGTGGGAGGTGGAACGCCAAAGGAAAAGTCGCTGTTAGACTGAAAGAGCTGGTAAGCAGAGGACTGTTCCTACCGTAAGTATTCAATAAATTAATTAGAGGGAGCTTGACTAGACAAATGTGTGCGTCAAGGGATTCTCTGTAGGGAGGTAGCATTTGACTCGAAAAATATAGACGGGGGCCCAGTCGTATCTTCAGTTCTCATTTCTTTAGTATTGACATCGAAAAGTCACTTCATTCCAACTTCTACCATTAGACCCGCTGTAAATCACATCGGTCTGTCCTCTACTCGGTCCATCTCCGGCCGTACATTTCTCCCGGATCACAGCGGATTCCTTACATAAGCCATTTAAGTTGAGCTTTTCAGGACTTCCCACTTACGATCTCTTTAGCAAATCGCAATGCTTCAGTCTTGGAACTCCGCCATGTATGTACAGTGTTCAAGTCAAAGAATCCCTTCGCGAAGTTGAAGATCAGCAGCTTGCGGCCTCCAAAGAGTCTAACTATAAATAGGCCCTTTTTCTTTCACAGTGCGCGAAAATCCAAAGAATCACTCTCAAATCTACATTCCCCGAATGTGAGGAATGGTACGTTGGTCTTCTACACGAATGGCGTGCGGCCCTCGCCGCTGACGAGTAATGGGCTATCCTCCTTTACTCCCTCACCTCTTTAATCAAAAATTAGCATTCATTGAATGAGATGAGGTTTGATATGTTGAAAACGCTCTCTTGCATGAAAACTTCCGAAAACTTGATCGCTCAGACTTCATGTTTTCCAACTGATTGGAACCATTCGACTCAGCGTCTCAATATAAACTGGTTTTAGTAGTAAATTATATGCCGTAAAATGTGTCAACCCTGTCTGGGTGCCGAACACTCCATACCGGATTGTTCAAAAGTGTACCTTGGGGAACCCGTGGTGACGGAGAATTCCCTCGTACATTACAAGGAAAAATATCGGAAAACTTGTCCCTTGGGAAGCTCGAGTCGAAGC